>VZZY01000051.1:0-59075 GCA_013400335.1 Eurystomus gularis
GGTTAATTTTCACCAGAATTTGGCTGGGAGCCACAGCCTCAATAGTGTACCAAACCAACCAATAGGTTATTCAATACCATACTGACGTCATGCCTGCTACATATTGGCTAAGTGTGGCCAGGGCCGGCAGTTGGTCTGGGTTGGTACAGTCAGAGCTAATGAGGTCTGTGCGGTTTATATCACTTCCTTTATATATCGTTTCATTACTGTAATTGTTATTACTGTTCTTTCTACTCTCCTTTTGCATTGTTGTATTAAATTCTCCTTATCTCAACCCATGGGGTTTTGTATCTTCTTCCCTCTTCTCCTTCCTGTTTGGGGGGTGGGGGTGCAGCAGGTGAGCAACCACACTGTGCTCAGCTCCCGACTGGGTCTAAATCATGATACTGGTATTTCAGATAATGTCATAAAATATAGTAACAATTAAATATATAAAATAATTTAAAAAATATAGATGTGATGCAAAAACCCCCCTGAATATTAATGTATCTTTGAATATACATGACAGCATCACAGGATGAATGAGTAGAAATGGAAGAGAAACAAATTCAGTTGAGAAATATAGTGTATCATTATAACAAAGAATATAATTAACCTTTGTGAAATGTACCTAGAGAGCTGGAGGACTTTTCATTATGTGAAATTTTAAAACTGAAATTGGTTGAAGATTAGTTGTGTTCTTAAGTGCCACACTATAGCTGTAACAAAAATTAGGGGCAAGAATTAATGAATATAATTACTTTGCCTGTTTCATGCGGTAGATCAGAACACAGAAGACAATTCTGCCTGATTCTGACTAAACAGTTAGGTAACTGATGGTGATTTCATAAGTATCTCTGATTCCAGTTTTATGAACTCTTTTTGCAAGCTTTTTCACTTGAACTGGAGTCATTCAGGTTCTATAGAAATACGTCAGTACCCTGTAGCATCAAACATACCATGGTTTGAGTTTGGTGTTTTTACATGACATCCTTTTAAATAAGTAGGTCTACATTTTGATGTAAACCCAGTCTAAGAAAACTAGCAGTCTTTCAGTGCATAGCATATTTGTCAAGGAGTTGTATTTTGTTGGTGAGAGGGTCCTTAGTCCCAACCTGAGATTTTCTTCTGTTGCTTTTTTTAACCTTAAGAACTTTTCAGGGTTTTGACTACTACATTGATAGCACTGCTGACCATCAGACTGTGATAAGAACAGCTAGAAGACCATCACATAGATGCGGCGCTTGAGGATATGGTGTAGTGGTTAGAGAGATGATAGGACAAAGGTTGGACTTGATGACCCTGGAGGACCTTTCCAACCATAATGATTCTGTGGAAACCAGCATGCCTTTAACATTATCTATATTGAAAAGAATGCACCCAGCTTTTGCTAGTGTGATAATTTACTTGTTTAATAAGTATTTAAAATCTCTTGTCCTACTGCACATTAAAAAGATACCACATTTTAGATGCCTTATTAAGCAAATTATACTCACCAGCAAACAGATATAGAATTTGCTATAAGATTACATGCCTGAAGTTATTAACTGAAAATTACAAGGAAATATTCTATTAGTTATTTGTGTCAAAAATAACAAACTATAATTAGTACTGGATTCCGAAGACTAATTCAGTGACTTGTACATTGATGTTGCTGATATGCTGGTCAGAACGGTTACAGGTCAGTAATTACAGTGTTATCAGGTAAACCAGCCTTTTCACAATGTAGTTGGGGCTATACTAACACATTGTAGTTGGAGTCTTGCTAGGCTTAGACTTAGAAGAATAGAAGTCTCTTGACAAAGGCAAGAAGGAAAAGCTATTATACAACAACAAAAAATAAATACTTAAATATTTCTGGAAAATGGGAGGAAATACATGTGAAGTGCTGTGACAACATATAATAATGGCAATTGCGCAAACTGCAAAAAGGAAGCAATATTGCTAATGTGTTCTTTTCAAGATCAGTAGTGCCAACTTTTCAACTACTCTGTTTAATTATGTCTTAGGTTAATATGGGCAATGCTCACAGTTAACCAAAAGAAATAATAAAATCAGACCATACTATTTACTGGTAATTCCTAAGTATTTGGCTAAAAGGCCTTGTTCTTTTCAATAGGAAAAAAAATGGATTTTTAAATTACTTTTGGCTTAAAATATGGTTTGAATACATATTCAGGCTTGCTTTCATGGTCAAGTGTATCCTTCTTTCTTCATGGGTAGAAATATGCTGGGATTTATATTTTTGTATTTATTTGCCTCAGGAACAGGCTAAAGCTGGGGAGTTAAAAAAATGAACAGATTATTTTTATTGTCATTTAGTCCTACAGATGCATTAGCATTTTGTGCAGAAGGACCTAGAAGAAACCTTGGTTTACTACCATTCTACTTAGCACTTGAAAAATCTTGATTTTCCAATGTATTCTAAAGAAAAACTTCATTTAACATATTGTGTAATAGTTGCTATTATTATTTCAGGACGCAAAATCTAATGAACTACTGGTTCCAGGAATAAATTTCCAGAATTTTTTTAATGTTTTCTATGAGTGTTACAATTCAAGATTCTCAAGTTATAAGACATGTGGCCCAAAGACTGATTGCATTTCAGAGTATAGAATAATAGAAAAAAAAGGTCTATCTGCAGCTTAATGCTTTTCCACAATCAAGTGAAAGACCGTAACACTAGTTTTGGCAACCTTCTAATTTCTAAATTGTGAATGTTTCCTTCAGGCTAATGATTTCTGGAGATGTTTCAGCTAAAACAGTTCAGCTGTTTTCAGGAAAGACTAGTGGAAAATATATTGCTTTGTCCCTACATGTTCACAAGAGGTAATTCTGATTAATTCTTTTCTGGTTCTGGGCTGGAAGCATAAAACCATTCAGATCATCCTATCCACCATCAGTAAACACTATTTTACTTAGGATTTTTTGAAGTGAAGTATCAATGAAACAGCTTGATGATGCTACAAGATTACCACTCCATAAAAAACAGTGAAACCAAACAATTTTGCCTTGCCTTGCCTTGCCTTCCCTTTCCTTTCTTTTACAACAGACTAAGGGTTGGCTCCTGCTATTGATCAAGACATAACTTGTTTCAGAGAAATATGTCAAGGTTAAGTATTTTATATCTCGACTAAGAAAAACTTAAAGTCAGCGTTTGTAAAAAACGTCAGTCAACACATAGGTGGTAGCACAGGGAACCAATAGCAAAGAAGAATTTGGTTGCCTTCTTTGAAGAGGATGATAGGGAACTGCAGTAGAAATTATTTAGAGCTTTTTTATTTTTATGTTATCTTTTCTTCTTGTCTCTACACTGAACTGAAAAAAACTGTATAATTCTACCACAGAGTGTTTAGTGACTGGAATTTGAGCTAGAATCAACTAAGTCACACTTTTAAAGTTTTGTGTGTGTGTGCTGGTTTTTTTTTTTGGTTGTTGGTTTGATTTTGTTTTGTTTTGTTTTTTTAAAACCATTTGAAACTGATATAGTTATTGAACAGTTTTCTCAGCATTTATTCCAGGATAAAACACATAGCTGGATAGAAACTATTTTCCAGGTACCTTCATACGTAGTTAAACACACAAAACATGATAATCTTATTTGAGGATCAATACACAGCTAGTTCTGATTATGTATTTATCCTGGGTGGCAGATCTGTGCAAAATATTTAGATTTACTGTACTCTCCCATTGTCACGAGGGCTTACCACCTATACAAGTTCAACATGTTGTCTACCAGGACCCTCAGGCCTGCTTTATGCAAAACTCATTCCTAACCAGCTGTTCCCCAGCAGGTACTGTCACATGGGATTGTTTTGTCCCAGATCTTAACATTTTCCTTTGCAGGAATTTATGAATCTTTTGCCAGCAACTTTTCCAACCTGCTAAGATCACTGTAAGCAGCAGCCTTACCCTCCAGCAAATCAAATGTTACCTAGTTTCATATCAGCTTTGAGCTTTTAGAAGGTGCCTTCTGTCCCATCTTCTAGGTCATTACTGAAAAGGTTTAACAGCATCAGCACCCTGAGGAATGCCAGTGATTATTAGATGTCAGCTGATCTTCCTACTTCTGCTGACAATCTTTTCAGCTAAGATGTACAGTCAGCTTTCCACTCACCATTCTTACTTTTCCTACAAAAACCACATCTCTGTAGTTTGATTGCAAGGATACTCTGAGACACTAGGTGGAAAGCCTTGCTAGCATCAAGATGAATAACATCCACAGTACTTCTCTCTTCCATTGTGGCAGTTGTCTCACCAAAGAAGGCAAAGCACTTGATCAGTCCTAGGGATGTAATTTACCAGAAGAGTAGAAAAAATGGATGTACATTACATATGGTAAAACTAATGATACATTATGGCTTCAAAGTTTCCCTTAAATAACCAGAAAAGGAAACTATTCTTGTAATATTCTTTTATGATGGCTATTATAGTCTGTTATCTGGTACAGGGACATTTATTTGACTCCCAAATATGAGTTCAAGACAGTATAAGGAAACCTGCTCCAAACCAGATAAAGGAATCCATGCAACTAAGTTTAAAAGCACTTTACTAAAGACATTCAGATGACCTCCTCAGATTAATTAAAAGACCATAGAATTACTTGAAAGGAATATATAAATAACATATTTTTATAAAGTTCACAGAAAGAAAAGATACTTAATCCTCATTTTTTGTAAATTTTAGAATGTTAGAATGAGATAATTTTAAAAAGGTAGTATTTCTGATCTAAATATTTCCTGAGCAAAGTGTTAAATTGTGATGCAGTAAGAGTCTCTTTGAACTTGCAATTGGGAATCTCAGTGTGTCTTTGATGCCAGAAGAATTTAATGTCAAAGACCTTGGTTTATTTTCTAATCACTACATATAGTTGAATTCTTAGAAATATGGCAAACTAGTACTTATCAGTCTGTCTCTGATATGGCAAGAGCTACGGAATTTAAATAACAAGTGAGATATAAGATTCAAGTTTGTTCTATAATTATGGTGTCATTCAGTATGAAGGTGTGTCATGGGGATACATGCAAAGCAACTGAAGTAATTGATACCCTGGGTGATCCAGGATCTCCTCACTTGGTCTCTGAATAGGTGAGACAATGAACTGATTTAGGACAAGGGACTCTCCAGGGACAAGGTAATTACCTAAAGTCCCAGCAACCCTCACAGCAAAGCCTTATACTATTCTTATAGGTAAGTAACAGGCATTGCTTGCACATTTAATATGCTGATTAACCTCTTCAATGAAGAATTTATCAGTCCCAGGAATTTATTGCTTCTGCAGACTCTTCCATATGATAATTTCTTTAGTTTCTTCTTCTTTTTTTATATTTCTGGTTTCTTTTGCCTACTTTTGTCATAAAAACTTACAAGATCTATAATGCCTCATAAAGTTTAGAGGCTTCTTAAAATACCTGTAAGCATCTCTCAGTATTATCACCAGTTTATAGTAATAGTAATATTAATAAGCATAAACACTTTTACATTGTGGTCTAGAGAATGCATTTAATTTTGGACCCATGATGTTTAATTTTGGACCCATGATGTTTAATTTTATAGTCCATTCTCTGGTGTGGCTTTGACTAGTATTAATTAGCATTTTCAGTGATGGTGCCAAGGCAGGGTTTGGGGCATTATATCACAGATTATTTCCAGAAGTTTATAGGGACAAGATTGGTCTTGGTTTGGCTATTCAGTGTCCAATGCTTTCCTAACAAGCCTTGTATCCTTCATAAACATTCTGTTATTTGACTCTGGACCATGAAACACCATATTTCCCTTCCATGAAAGTATCTTTTACTTTGCTTCAGACTTTCTGAACGAGGAGGTTTTCATCTTAGGGTTAGAGTGGTGTCACTCATGACACAGTGGTGGCCCAGGACAAAACACCATTGTACTGTGGATGCCACCCAGCCTCAGGGACAGACAGTTGCCCCAACTCCTGTTTTATTTTGTAGCGGAGGTATAGATACCAGTTGCAGGCCCTTCACTTCTGGAGGACAAGACTTTTGATTATTCACAGGATGGCTCAGAAAACCCTTAAGTTTTTCAGCGGATTGCAGTAAAAGACATCATACGTTTACTGTGCAAATAGACCTTTGTTCCTTATATGACAAAATTACATATGTTGCTATGATTTCTTCTTTCTCTGTGAATTGCTGCATTATGTTACTATGAGTCAGATGCTTTGAGCCTTCAACCCGCACTCAGCTGAGAATCTCAATTTTAGTTATGCTTTGAAAACACTGGATAAAAGCTTCTGGAGTCATTTGAATGAAAAGTGCTATATAAATGTGAGAATATTCGTTCTTTTTTTGAGAACGTTAGAAATGAAAGAAATAGTAATTTCTTCTCTGCATTCATTACTAATTTCCTTAGATGACTATAACTTTGTAAAAATTATTAAGTACTGACCACTAGTGTAAAACTGATATTAAAACAGTAGTGCTAGGAGATTGTTTTGTTACATTATGCCCTTCTGATCTTCTCAGTCTGTTGTTGAATATTGTGAAAATTCAGTGTTATTTTTCTAATGTAAAAAATAATGCTTTCCTATCAAGCTACCTCATGAATTTTCTTATGTTTCATAAAAGGACCTATATGATTATATGCCTTATTTATTGAGAGATCAGTCTGAAGTGTTCTTGATGATAGCTTGAATTAACTGAAGTGAAACTATTCCTCACAATTGTCCTAAAGAATTCTCAGAGGATTTTTTTTCCATTTCTGACCGTGTTTGTAAGTTGATAGATAGTGGAGAAATTACCGTATAGAATACTGCAATATTCTAAATGGCTTCTGAAAGCCAGTGACTTGAACAAAATAATTTGCAAATGTCCTGGGTTTGGCTAGGATAGGGTTAATTTTCATCAGAAGCTGGAAGGGACCACAGCTAGCATAGCCAATTGAACCAGCCAATGGGATATTTGATACCATACTGATGTCATACCTGCTACATAAGGGGAGGGGGAGGGCTAGCACAGGAAGGCACCTGGGTTTTGTGTGCAGCAGAGTCAGCAGGTTTGAGTGACTGCTGTGGTTTATATCACTTGTTTAATGTGTTATTTCATTAGTATTATTGTTATTACTGTTATGCCTTCACTCCTCACATTGTTCTATTAAACTCTCCCTATTCCAGCCCATGGGTTTTTTCCTTTTTCTCCTGATTCTCTTTCCTAGCCCACCGTGGGTGGGGGGGCAGTGAGCAAGCAGCCACATGGTGCTCTGTTGCTGTCTGGGCCTAAACCACAACAGCAAACGATTATGAAATAGCACTGTGATCACAAATTTTTGAATTGTTTCCTTCTCAAACACAAGTCCTCTGAAGACAAGCATTCGAAGCTGAAAGTAATTGTTAATGCATCTGTCCCTTTACCTAAACTATAGCTGTAGCCAATTCAGAAATAAAGTTGTAAAACCCCTCTATGTTCATCAACTATTTAATGAACATACAATTTTCCCATCTACAGTCATAGCCTGGCAGCTAAATATTTGTTCAAGAGAAATTTTAGGCATTCTGAGAACAGACATGCAACAGCTGGTGATTCTGCTGATAGCCAGGGTATTTAGAATGGAAGATGTTTATCTTGCTTAGAATCTCTCATATAGTAGTACACTCAATCTTCTGTATAACTCAGATAAGATTGCTACATAAAGATTTTTAAAAGTGACTAATTATTTTAGATGCCTCCATTTTCAGGCAGGCACCTCTGGCAAATCCTCTACACCACATACCTCCCCCCCTTTTTTTTTGCTTGTTTTTCAGGAACTGCTGAGCAATCTTTATCTGAAGGTCAAAATGAGAGCTAGAACTACTTTTAGTGTTAAAAGACCAGTGGGAGAAAGAAATCTTAAGATCCTGTAGGGAATCAATAGTTTAACACATAGAAAGTTAAAATTAAAGGTACACTTAGAAGAGAAAAAGATATAATAAAAACTAGATCTTAAATTACAGACCTACTACTACTACTAGCTTGGACAAATATATAGGTAAACTAGTGCAGGTGGAGAGAGGGATCAAACTATATTGTGAAAAACTTTAAGAAATTATTATCTTGAATTCCAGTATTCAGATGGGATTTTACCACAATGTATATCAAAGATGAAACAATGTCTGAATCCCAATATTGTTCTAGCTACATGTGAACCTCTGAATGAAGAAATCATCACTGAGACTTTTTTAATCCAGAAAGAGGAGACAGCTCAGTTGTCAAGTAAAAAATTAATTTGTTTCCTTCATACTTTGATTAATATTACAGGGAAAATTAAGGAAAGGTAATAAGAAATTCTGAGGGATTAGTGATTTTTTAAAAAAGATGAAGCTATATCTTTATAAATCATTTTCAGAAAAATTCCTTTGTTCAGTTTTGCAGAAATGATAATTTCTTACAGAGTTACTTGTTTTTCAGGATTTCCCCAAATGTGGCTTAATCCCAGAGCTCAAAAAATTTTAGGAATAACATGTCCTATCTCCACTTGTATTCTTATTAAGTGATTTGTCCACTTTGATGGGACTAAAATCTAAACAAGCAAGCAAAAAAAACCTTTTCAAACAAGCTTTTTTTGCCACACTGTCTGAAGAGTTTTTCCACTGCTCTTTCTATTTAGTATTTTTTTACCATATTGCGAAGTGTTTACATAGTCCAGTCCAGACTCTTAGGGTCTCAACCTAAGCCATGGGACATGGAGGGAAACAGAGACCTTCGAAGATAAAATAGCTTACAGAAGTGCCTGATCCTGGTCCAACCTTTTCCTCCCAAGCACTCGGGGCAGTTGTAAATGAAAACAGAAAAAAAAACCAACAACTAAATTTGATCTCCCAACTTGTATAAATTCAACAGGAAAAAATATTCACACAAAACTATTTCAGCAGTGCAAAAATTAGTAATTTTCTTTAGGAGCTGCAGTCAGGTTGTCCACAGAAACTACCTTCAGCCTAGAACAGTTGAACTGCTGGACAAGACAGACAGAACAAATCTGTTACTTAAGAGATTAATTCAGAATGCAAATCTGACTTGGGTGTCTTGAGTTTTTCTCTGAGGGAATGTGTCTCTAAGAAGTATAGAAATTATTGGAAGACTTATCTCCCTAAGGTATATCTAGTTTTGTATTTCTTTCCACCGGGAATTTTCTTAGTATCAGGAAAAGTATGAATTATTGTTTAAACCACTGTCATTATCTGTATATTCCAATATCTGTACTCCAGCCTTCAACACTCTGAGAAATAATTTGCTGAGAACATTATCTTTTGAGGCACTAAGGGTTTAGTTTAGTGCAGCAAATCACATAACATAAACCTTATTTTAAGTATTTAAGTCAGCACAACTGATATATAAGAATTAGCACAATATCCAATTGTGCATCACACGCTTCCTTGAATTAAGTGGGAAAGAATTTAAAACCTCCTAGAAAGGAGTCTTATAAAATTATAGCAAAGGAATATGCATATTTAAATGTTTACTTGAGAAATATATTTTTGCAGCAGCAAAGAACTCAGTTTTGGACTGACTTGATTATCACCTTGTTCAATAAAGCTTTGAAATTTGTTATAAATGTGAGAAGCAAGTACAATTTCACATACTATAGCACTTATTATCCAGATGACATGTAAAACAAACCCAGATATAAGGCACAAGAGTTTGAAATAATGTGTATGTTTGTGATTATCACTTTTAATTCAGCTTGATAAAGTTAAGTCTGGATATTATGTATTTTAGCTGTGTAATACTTTTAAATGGGGAAAATTCTTTTCTTATGTGTATGTCTTTATTATTAAATAATTCACATTATCCTCTGTAAATACCTGAAGGCAGAGAGCAGTGGCACTAACTTCAGATCTGCAATAGCAATTTAATCACACACAAGCCAAGAACAACTTATTAAATACCTTAAGGTAGATGAAAATTTACTAATTGAATTTTGTTCACTTTGCATGAAATTCACATTCAGTGAAGCTATAGCTGAGACACCTCATAAAAAATATTTTAAAAGGTATAACTTAGAACAATTGAAGAACTTTCCATCTTTCCTGAAATTCTACTAAAAATAGCTAGAACCAACCCAGTATTTCAGGTAGGAAAGGGAAGTGAAGGTACAATTTGAAATAGTGAAAGAGCAGAACTTGTAGAACACATTGGAAAGTATTACCAAAGTTATAGAACACACAACTAAAACACTAAAACCCCCCCAACCACACAACTCCCCTAATAAAGTACAGTGTTTCCGAATTTCAGACTTCAAATGACTCAATACTGAAAACAATGTTCAGAAGTCTTTCTTTTCCCCACAGCTTAATGACTTAGGGAGGAGAGTTAGATGAAGCAATGTTTTATCAATATGTGAGAGTCAATGCACTGATATGCTTCTAGAGATAAATATCAGAGCTAATGTGTATGACTGCTATCTTAATTCCTGCATTTAGGATGTGTGATTGTTGGGAATGTTGGGGTTTTTTTCCTATTGCAGGTTTGATACCTTTTTCAGTGAGCTGAGTGAAATAAAGAAAATTTTTTTTTCATTGACTACCAAGGCACCAAAATGAAGGAACATTCCTCAAATGATGCAGTCATACTTAAATCCTTCCTAATTCTTTTTCATTTTTTCCCCTTTCTCAGATGAGCATTCCAGGCTTTCCAAAATGGGTATTTTGCTGTTATGAGGAACTCCTTTACTTTCTTAGATTTGTTGAACAATGCATAAGCAACTGGATTTTTTTTTTGGAGCAAGGAGTTATATCAATTCCCTGACCTCTAGGCCACCTAATAAATTTCCCTGACTCTTTCCATCTTTATATATTTAGTAAATGCAGCAGGACATATGTACTAGCATAAGGTGTGACCATGACTTTCACTAGCTCTGGAAGATAAATTCAATATACTCGAACTGGAGAAACTTTCTCACTCCCAAATTAACACTCCAGTCTTACACTGTGGCTTCATGTTAGTACTTTTCAATCTCTATAAAGATCTGTCAAGCTAGCAAGAAAGCAAGAACATTCCATATGACAAAGAACAAAATCTTTGAAGCTATCAGAATTTTATTTTAATAGGCAATCCTTTTCCAATTTCAATAGCGTATATAGGTATGCTTAGACTGAAGACTTAGAATGACTTCTTGAGTTTCAGTGTCATTCAAGAAATCAAAAAAGGCTTTCCCTCCAACATAGGAAAGGATCAAACATTTTTCTGCTGTTTTTGACTGATTTTTTTTCATGTTTTCTTAAATACCCCCAGTAATGAGCACACTACAACCTCTCAGGCAATCTCTTTCTAAGTCTCACCAGTATTACCAATAGAAAGATTTTTTTCTAATGTTTAATTTATAGGGATTTTTTTTCCTGTAATTTAGATATGTATTTTTTTGTCTTTTCCACAAGAAATATATAAAAAAATCAGTTGCAGGAAGTTTTCATATGCTTCAGAGCAGTTAACATATCTCTCCTTGATCTTTAGGATAGCAATTCCTGATAATTCAGGTTTTTCTCAGCATGTTTTGATCATTTTTATCTATCTCTTGTGTAATTTGCTTAGTAAGTCCACATCTTTCTATATTACTTTATATGAGCCTTACCAATGTTGAACAAAGCAGAAAGATTACTCTATGTTCCTACACACTGTGCTGCTGTTAACACAGCCCAGCGTGGTTTTTCAGCAACATCATTTCATTTGTCAACGTTTGTACAGATTTGATCTACTCTAATCATTGGATTCTACCTATCTAATTTTTCACCATTATGTGTTTATTCAGAGTTTTCCTTCCTACATGTGGTATCTTCTAATTCTATTCAATAACATAATCCAGTACATACATAGTTGTGTTTGAGTTTGTGGTTTTTGTTCCCCTCCTGCACATCTGCCCCCATCTAATGCAGTTATGCTCTCATGTAAAACAATTAGGATTTGTCTAGCCGTGTTCTCAATAAAACTATATTTTCTATTCCTTAATTCCTTGTCACCTATTATTTGAAAATATTCAAAGGTTCCTTGTAATTTCAAATATTGCAAGTAATTTTTTTGTCTATTTGAAAAAATACTAGCTAGTATTTCTTTCAGAATTTAAATTAATATCATGAGTTCTGTTTAATTTCCCAAATACTCTTTTTTTAAACAAATTCGTTATGCTTGCCTTTTCCCCAATCCTCTGGAAGTTCATCTGTCCTTCATCTTTGCAAAGATAATCACTGGTAAACTGACATTCATAGAAACATAGAATCAAAGAATTATAGAATCAAAGAACAGGCTAGGTTGGCAAGGGACCTCATTTCATTGTTACCATGATCCAATTTACCATTCACTCTGAAATTCTCAACCATGAACTCCCAACTGGTACATTTACTTTGTAGAAGCAAAGTTTCCACCTAGTTTTCCTAGCCACAGTGAAGATGAAAAAGTATTTCAAAAGTGCATTCCCAAAGCTTGCTGGACAATCTGTTCTCTTCTCAGTATGTACTTCAGCAAAGTTTTTTCTCTCCCCATCATTGTCTGCCTCCAATGACTTTTGCCTTCAAGTTTAGAACTCATAAAGCTGGACATTACAGTAGTTTGGCTGACTGCCTTTTTTTAGAGAGATTTGATATATGACATATGAGATGTTTGGAATAAAATGTATGTTATATTTCCATCAAAGCTGTTAGATCTCATCCCTGAGATGTATGGATCTGTAATATACTGGGCATGCCAACTAAAGATTGAAATGCCTAGACAGTCAGGCTGGAAAATTGGAAAGTATTGTATTTTGGGATAACTTATCATTCGTCTAACTGCAGTATTATCAGTTTTATAGGTGCTAACACCACTGACATTTTTACAAATGTATTTAAAATGAAAAGTCTTTTGTGTTTAAACTTTGTACATTTTTTCAGCTGATCTAACAAAGAATATTTATTTTATATAAATACATAACCTTTTAAGTATTTTTAATTATTACTGATACTACTATTATTATAAGTCTATTAATTATTAATTAGGTGCCAGGTATAGATGGAAATCATGCATATAAATATGCATTTTATTCAAACATCATTTTGGTTAGCTCAGACTTCTTTTTCTTAAGCAGCAATGAACACAGTCATAGCAAGAGCAAACTCTAAGAGCAGAAAAGGGAAAGAATATGGGAGGACAATCACCTGTAGAAGTATCATAGGAGATTGTAAGATGTCATGTTGAACTTCACTATAGCTGCTAGGAATCTGCAGATATTATCTGTCATCATATACCATGTTAACCATCATGACCAACAATATGCTCCTGATTAGATATGATTAAAATTACAAATAGAAAATTGGTGTCAAGGGAATAGAAAAAAATGTCAGCAACTGTGGGACAAATATATTTCCTACAGAAAGAAAAGCTAGTTTCTCAAGGCAAGCTAATCTATGTGCCAGACAAAGTGTTCACAAAAATAGGTTTAGCTTTTTCTTGCTTCTGAATTTCCTGGCTTAGAAGTGGGTACTGGGTTCCTGGGGTATTATCCCATGTCTAAATGTTCCCAAATGAAATGGCTATTCTGGCAGTGGGGTGTCACCTTATTTGACAGTGTGTTGGCCATGCATATTTATCTGTTGTCACCCATCCTGTGCCTTGGCAAAAGGAATTGGTAAAGTTAAAACTAAAGCAGATCTAGTATTTCTTTTTATAGCTGAAGAAGACACATCAGTTGTATTGGGAAATTGAATCCAGTACATTTAATTCCCCTTCTGTAGGAAGAGACATAGATAGGTTACGACAGCGCAGTGCTTCCATTGCTCAATATTTCTTCTCACAAAAGGCCAAGAAAGAGCACTTTACTCAGAGGTAAGAGATCCAAATTAAAATCTCCATCATAGTTTAATTCATACATCAAAATGAAGTTTCAGAAACAACTGGGTTTCTTGGTATACCAGTCTGAGATCTTCTGTGCTGGTGTGTACCTTTGAACCTTAATTTTTCTTTCTTTTTCCCTGGTGAAAAAGGGTAAATGTCTCTGCTTTATTCCAAGTGACATAAACCCAAATTGCAGTATTTCAGAATTGTTTATTAAGTAGGATTATCACCCCCAGATCAACTGGGTAGGTTTCTCAAGTTGATCGTGGTATTCTTTAGCTTCTTGCTTCTCTCATCATCTTTTAGAAAAGGTTTATTTTCTACATTATTTTCCTTTGATGAAAATAATAGGAAATTTAAACAAAGAAAACCAAGAAAAGGGCATGGACTGCTCCCTGGCAAATTGATATGGCAATAAATTTTTTCAAGAAGGCTTGACAAGGGGTGTTCTTTACTACAGTAAGTAGTGCCAAGTCCTATCTGTTCTCAGGATCACGCCTGCAGTAAGAGGTAAGCTTTGGAAAGCTGACAAATAAAAATTAAAGTAGCAGCAGAACAAATTCCTTTCTTAGACCCTTCTCACTTCCAACTGGCAAGGAGTTGTAGTCCTAATGAGAAAACAGGATTTAAAAGTAATGAAGCTTCATGGTTTCAGTTGTTTACTTTAAAAAGGTCTCATTCTGCAGAGTGCTTGTTTTCAGTTCCAAGTTTTAGCAAGAACTGTATGTGTCACTGTAGAGTTAGTGTCATTATTTTAAAAAAAAAATCTTTAAATAATATTATCTACATAGAAGAAGACTATCTCAATTTCTAAATGATCTCTATTTATAAATCTTTATATTAATAAAGGTAACAGAGAGAAGGGAAATAAGCATCCTTCAAACCCACACTTTTCAATCTTTAAAGGAAAATAAGTATTTGCTTCTGTGAAAATGTTAACATATTGACACTAATAGAAGGTATCATATAATTAATATAATGTACTAAAACTAGTAAAGGAATTTATTTAAACACTGAAAATTATTTATTTTTATTTGAACAGCTATTTTTAAAGACTGTTGACATTTTGTCTTCCTTAATATGCAACTAAGCTGTAATTTCAAGACCAAAAAAGTTTGGCTTTGTTTTTGTTCCCATTTTCCTCCTGCCTTTAACCAACTTATCTTTTAGAAATCTTAAATTGTCAGTGAGAGCATACTGAAAAACAAACACAAAACCCCAACTGAGGATATGATTTAAAAAAACATTTCTCACTTCTATTGCTTTATGTTAACTTAAATGGATGTTGTTTATTTTGACTTTACCAATACTTTTGACGCTGTCTCCCATAACATTCTCACAGACGTATCAATGAATTAGAGATCAGATAAATGAACAGTAAGGTGGAACAAAAACTGACTGAACTGCTGGACTCAAAGGGTTGTGATCAGCATCACAAGGTCCAACTGGAACCCAGACACTAGCAGGGTACACCAGAGATCAGTACTGGGGCCAGTACTGTTTCATTGATTGCTCCCATGTATCGTGTCAAGAGCAGTAATTTGGCAGGAGATAAACTCCCTTGCGTTCCAGCTTATCCTCAGATATTAGAGGGGCTGGGGACGGCTAGGTTTAAATCCTGAATAATATCCAATTTGACACCATAAGTCCGATATCTTGGACTGCTGCGTTCCCGTCCAGCCACTATCTATGGACTTACACGATGCCCGGTGAGAAACAGTGCAACTGATTACGTGAAGAGTGCAATTTATTTAAAGCAACAGAGTACAGGTTCTTTGTGGACTGCCGGTGATGAATACACTGTCTGCAAAGTGTGTATACACAAAAGTCAAGATTATAAACTACCAACACGCTAAGTTGAAATCAACTCTATAGAGATTTCTAAGTCCTGAAAGAGCTCTTGAGGAGATTCAAATCTTACCCAAAGGCGTCCCTATGGGGGGTAAGAAAGGCTCAGCCCGTCGACTGATCCCAGAAGTCAGAGGTCTGTGGTGGGGTCCTTCCTGACTTGTCCATGATGGTGTCTTCCCTAACATTCTCCCTTTCTTAGGCTACTTTTATATTGTTTTTTACCTTCAAGGTGGAGCTTGAGTGACTCTAGTCATGCATACCTTTATTAGGATTGGTGTAAAATTTTCTCGCTTCGGTTTAAAGGTATAAGATACCTAAAATTCAGAGGGCATGCTTGGTAAGGAGTGGTCTCACCTTGGAGGCAGGTAGGTTTTGGGATGGAGGTGTGTTTTGGTATTATAATGACATTATAATGAGCAAAGTTCACACAAAGGACAGCAGTTTATCAAAAGATGGCAGATTGTTGGCTCAGGGTAGCAAAAGTACAGCTTATCAGTTTTCGAAGTATCATTAAGTTCCCATCTCTGCAGCATTATCACAGAGCCTGGCCATGGGGTCTTCACTCCGTTCCACCCTCCGTATGGTTTCCAAGGTTGCAGTTTATGTTGCTTAGGGAACCATCATGGAAGGGATTCCATGCATACCAGCTGTACACCACCGTGGAGGCCTCCTTGATATTACTTTCTAATAAAAGGGGACTGAGGGCATCTTTCCCCTCTGATTACACCTACCTGTGTGCTGTGTCCAGTGATGGGCTCTCCAGTATGAGAGAGAAATGGACATACAGGAGCTCATCCAGTGAAGGGCTACTAAAATGATTAAGGGATTGGAGCTCCTGCACTGTAAAGAAAGGCTGAGAGCACTGGGACTGTTCAGGCCGGGAAAGAGAAGGCTCAGAGGGGATCTTATCCATATGTATAAATACCTGATGGTTTAGCAAATTAAGATGCAGCCAGGCTCTTCCTAATGGTGCCAAATGACAGGCTCAGAAGCAAGGGGCATAAACTGAAACACTGGAACTTGGATGCCAAAAGATGGAAACTTTAAAAAATGTTTGCAGTGAAGGTGATTAAACACTGGAACAGGTTGCCCAGACAGGCTGTGGAGTCTCCATCCTTAGAGAAATTAAAATCTTAATTGAATACATTTCTGGGCAATGTCCTCTAACTAACCCCGTTTTAAGCAGGAGGGTTGGACTAGACTTGTAGAGATGCCTTTCAGCCTCAATGATTCAGTGATCTAGGAGTCATAAGAATTAAAACAGATTGTTTTATCTATTTCAGATAAATTTATACATTTACAGATTTTCAAGAATACTACTAACAGGAAAAGAATTATGCTAAGTATCTTTTAATCTTTTCTTTCTTTTTTTTTTTTTCTTTTTCTCATTAGCAATATTTCTTTGTTAATTGAAGCTACATGACATAATTTACTTATATACATGTAAGTAAAGGATAATATCTATACCAACTATTCCAAACATGAACTATTCATAAAAAAGCACAGACTTCTTTTATTGGATCTACCATGAGCTAATACATACTATGAAAGATTTATTTCAGAAAAATAAAAAGGTTGTTTTCTATGCAACATATCTAACAGTATGAGCAAATCTATAGAATATGTGATTGTAGAGCTGATCACAACATAATTGTAAATGTAATTTCAGAGTTCATATCAAAGAAATGGATCAAATAACTGCATATCAGAATAGGGCCTTTCTGATATACAAGCTCTTGTAGAGCGATGCCTTCTGTCTGCTTAGACATCTGTAGATGAGTTCAAAGAGGTTGAAGACAGCTGTGCAGAAACTTACTCTGTCTGTGCATTTGAAACTGGGATTCTAAATGGATGAGGATTTGTTGAGTTATAGCTGAGGAAAACAATGACTACTTTTAAAAGTTGATGTTTAGATGTAGCTTGAGATGTCTTTTTATTGTGGAACTTGTGAATATATGTGAATGATTACCACATTCTTTGTGTTTGTTTTTTCCCCTTTCCCAAATGTTTCTGGGTCTTTTTTTCCTAAAACTTCTCAAATGCAAGTATGTGAGATCAAGGCAAATTTAGTGCAACTTGGTTTATATTTTTATTTTATGAATAAAATAAGTACAGTTAGACTCCTATCTTTCTTTGTCTTATGCTCTAGAGTGCAACTCTTACCACTGCCATTTGCAGCTAGTTGCATGTACACGCAATAGGTCGAAGAAAACTCATTATTTTCTGTATGTTTAGAACATAGTGGGAAGGAGGGAGGAAGGAAATGTTAACAACAAAATGACTTTTGTTTCCCAAATGTTATGCCTATGCTAGGGTTTTGTTTCAGTCTTAGCCCTTTGGGGTACATACACAAGCAAGTGAAAGACAAAATGTTTTATTTTCTTTCTTTTTTTTTTTTTTTAATTTAAGTGTTATAGAGGCTTACTAATTAAAATGGCAATTGTCACTAAAATAAGTTAGTTACAGAAACTTATTTGTGTAGACTGATGAGCAAGCTAAAAAAAAAGTTGCTTTTCAGAAACCATTTGCAGCTAACATTCTCTTGATAGATTGAAAGTGACTAAGGATAGAAAATTCATCAGAATAGCTGGTCTCTGAATTTCTCTGATCAGAACCCAATGTGCATCGCACTTAAATTCTAAGCCAAAGAACAAAAAAAAGAATTTTTTTTGTAATGCTACCTCTTTTAAAATACTTACAGATTTATCTTAACTTAATTAGCTGTACAGAATAATAGATAAGCACCTCCCGGCATCTTTAAAAATACTCTAGCTCCTACTAAAATAGTAGGAATTGGGTATTATAGCAAAAATATAAGATAATGAGAAAGAAATTTACATTTGTTATCAGTTTTGTTATCTAAATATCTTCCCAAAGTACCACTAGGGTTGTGGGGGTTTTTCATTATATTTTCAATAATTTCTTTCTTCCACTAATGTATCTATTCTTTGGTTCTTAATCTGGACAACAATTCAGTTTTGTTAGAAACTCTTGGTAAGCCTTACAAAGCTAATAAACACTGTATTGTACTTAGTGGATTTCTTAGTGGATGAAATTCTTAAATTTAAAGCAAAGAAATGCTGAAAAGATTGGAGTATATGAATGCAATTGTATACTGCAAGAATTAATCATGTGTGTGAAAACAAGTTTAATATCCGTGCTCAATTTACTGAATTTAGGTAGCCAGTTTAGACAGCCAGACTACGGAATATTCTTTGCTGAACAAACATTTCTTTATTTTCACAGAAAAGTGAAAATATATACTGAATTGTCTTTTTGCTCCAATCAGAAATGCTGTGAAAGATAGATTAAGAGACTCTCAGCTCTCTGGAATGGAATATGTAGGAGACCTTAGGCATTATAGAAGATAAATTTGTAATAAATTACAACAGCAATTTTTTAAAGAGATTTGTCTTTAATCATTTTATTGATACCTGAATGAGGAACAGAGTGGGAGAGAACAATGGCAACAGTTACTTGTGTATGTGTCCCAGAATGTTAGAAATGTTCTGGGAAGGATAAAAGACTGTGGTGACACCTTGCTCCTTCATATCCTAGATTTTTTTGAATCCCTTGTACTCCAGCTCTGCAAACACTTTAGTCCTACTATTTAAAATCCCTCATAGTCTCAGGACCATAGGACAGGGCCAAGCCTCCAACTCTTTTAGGCCTGCAAACTCCCTAAGTCTTCAAGACCCTAGAGATCTCAGTCCTTCCTACTGCTTACCACAGGTCTTGTAATCTTCTCCGCTTCTTCCACACTGTCAGCTCTCAGCTTCTCACTGTCTGCTTTCCACTTTTCCCATATCTGTTTCCACATCTAAACCTTACATGTGTTCCCTACAAACCATATCAGTCTTTTCTGTAACAGGGATAAAATGAAAAAAAAGTCTTAACACAGATCATAATGATTTAAATAAAAAATTCTAACTGAGTAGGGCTCTGGGGCATCAGAAAGTGACTGAGTTTCTAAAGAGACAGGAACATTAGGGACCCCTTAATTTAATAAATACTTTAGGAGGCAGTCTCATAGAGCATTCTCATAGTAACAGGGGAGCGCTTATAAAGCAGGATTTTTCAGAAAGCCACTTCCACCCACTCAGATGTCCCTTTGGAGTGATCAAGTAAATTAGTTGACCATATTATTACTGAAAATTGGTGCGTTAATAGTTTTACACAACATTTTAAGTTATCTGTTCAAATTGTCTCTTTCCACCTCACTATGTATCTTTTTACAGGTATGTTTTCAGAACAAAGGCACAATATAAGTTAATGCTTAGAAAAGTCACCACATAATTTAGCAACAAATGAAAACAACCCCACATAATTACAAAAAAATGCTCATAAAACCTCCACGTAATAAAAATGATAATGATCTACATGTGTCATCACACAATCACTATGAAGGATTTTAACCCAAAGTATTTCACTGATGAGGTATTTAGAGGCATTTCACAACTTGAATCAGAATGTCTGAAAGAATAAGGAACTGCAGAATGAAACTAGAAAGGAAAGCTAGGAGAGTAGAGGTTCAGGAATTCTCAGGAATTCACACATAATCCTGGCCATCCAAGAAAATACACAAGTACTGCATCCTAAAACTGCAAATGCTGCTTTGTGTCAAGGGATTAATGCTGCTCTTAAAATTAGTTACCACAACAGAGTGGTGGATGTGGTAATGAACAGTGAGAAAGAGGTTACATCTTAAGCCAATATCCTGCCCTTTGAAGTGACTGCATAAATTCACCTAAACACCGTAGAAACAAATACCATACACATTAGTGAGAGGTTTCAAAAGAACTTGTAAGCTGTAGAAATCCTTTTAAAAAAATCAGTTCTGGTAAAAATGAGACTGATTCTGCCATGTAAGTCTTTCAAAACACTTAAACGCAGATGTCAAGAGTAACTGCTACCTGTTTCTTATATTTGCTGGCAGATATAGCTCATTAAGGAACTATCATATAGACAAACTGGTGGCATGCACTGAAACCTGAAACTCTTTGACTGACAGCTTATTAAAGTAGTGGGTGGAGGGCACTGGGAATGTAGATAGTGACATTGTGGAGGACTTGCTATCCTTCTGCTAACTTATGACTACATGTTCATAAACACATTAATTGCTCTATCTCTGAAGAAATATATTTTCCTTATATTTCCAATTTATGGATTAAC
The DNA here is from genome assembly GCA_013400335.1 of Eurystomus gularis. Taxonomy (NCBI): domain Eukaryota; kingdom Metazoa; phylum Chordata; class Aves; order Coraciiformes; family Coraciidae; genus Eurystomus; species Eurystomus gularis. The sequence goes on from VZZY01000051.1 coordinate 20,799, forward strand.
CAGGATTTTTTTACTGTGGTTGTAATCTATCAAATTATTTTAGAGTTTCCAAGGGAGACAGACTTGTTAATGAATGGGATGTGGGAGAGACAGATTTTCTTCTCTGCTGATTAAGAATCTGATCCAAAGCCTGTTTTGCATGGGATGTTTTACCATGTATTTCAGTGCCCTTTAGATCTGACTTTGAAATCTTTTTTTATTTCTCCACTCGTCATCTACTCATTTTGTATTTGACCTCATTAAAAAAAAAAAAAAAATCCTGTCTTATTCACTTGGAGATCTAGCTGTTTAAAGATCTTGTTTTATCAGGGCATACAGTCTCATTATCTGTCTGTACAGTGCCTGAGACAAGAAAATGGGTACTCTAACAGTAGTTTCAACAGTCAATTAAAAAGGTTATTATATTTCAGGTAATGCAGTGAGAATTAGTGAGAAATCAGAGGCTCTTGCCACAGGTTGTAAATCTATTATACTGCATTTACCTGATGGCCTGAGTCTGTGTAAATGCTTGCAAACTATCTGAGATTGTTATGTTACTACTGTTTGCTAATTTTCATTACAACATTATTTAGATGGTCCAGCTACAGAAGCTCTGTTATACTAGGAACAACACAAACAGACAAGAATGAAGTGTCTTTGTTCAGAACGTCAGGATAATGTGAAAGCCAGAAATAAAGCTTTATCTGCTGGCACATATTCTATCTCAATTGCTATTATTGTTTTCAGGCTAAATATTATTGATATTAAGTATGCTACTGTAAACTTTCATTATGTGCAAACTAATAACAATGGATTTTCTTTTTATGAAGTTTCCGCAAAAAATAATCATTTTTAAGTTAGATAAAAAAAAATGCTTTTCCTTTTAGTATAGAAATTTGCATTCAGATAACTGAAAAATTATTGTAGACAGAAATTTTAACTTGGCTCATTTTGTAAGTCTCCTTAAGAAGATAGCCATCAGATTCAAAAGACAAACCGAGACATTTTCAGGCCATCATGAGAAACATTAAATTTTGTCGATTTCCCATGTGTGTAACAAGATCTTTAATCATGTGTTCTAGGTTGAGGTGTAATTTTGGATTACAAAGCTTGGAACTGTAGAACTTTGGACTCTAACAACTTTCTTCTCACTTGTGGCCAGTTGTTAATAGGGTAGAGCTCAAGAGAGGAACTTGATTGAATCTCCTGGCACAGGTTTCAGAATTGACCTGCAACACTGGTCAGGTATTCTAAACATCTCAAAATCCCTCATGAATGAACCAGGACATATTTTTTTAAAGACCGTCTTTGGGTGTCTCAGACCAGATATGAATCATGTAGTACTCTTTTATGTATTGTCCACTTTCACTACAAAAGGCTATCACTCCCTAAATGGTGTAAGTATAAACTTCCTAGTCTGTGCTTGGCATGATTACCAATACAGAGATTATTAATAAATTTTGTCCAGTGAAGCACTGAGTAGTGTCAGACACAATTGTTTGTGTGCCTGTTAAGTAAAATTTTTTGAAATATCTTTCAAGAATCTGAAAGGTAAAGGAAATATTGTTGTACAAGAAACTGACCACATTTGACAAACTTTTCTCAGTTTCACAGAGTCATAAAAAAACATTAGTTGAAGGGGATCTCTGGAAGTCATCTGGTCCAAATCTTTGCTCAGAGAATGGTCAGATCAAAGGAGGTTGTACATGGCCTTGGACAGTCAAGTTTTGAGTATCTCCAAATAGCAGGATTCCACAGCCTCAGTAGGAAAACTGCTACAGGCTTCAACCAGCTTTACAGTGAAGGATTTTTCCTAAGTAGAATATCTGTTTTGACAACTTTTGGCACTGGGTTTTGTTGCTTCATGGTATACGTCCAAGAAAGGGCTGATTAGAGTGGGGCCAGAGGAGGGCCACAAAAATTATCAGGAGGATGGAACATCTCTCCTAGAAAGAGAGGCTGAGAAAGTTGGGGTTGCTCAGCCTGGAGAAGAGATGGCTTGGGGAGACCTTGTTCTGGGATTTCAATACTTCAACAGGACTTATAAGAAAGATAAGGAAAAATTTTTACTGGGGCCTGCAGTGGCAGGACAAGGGACAATAGTTTTAAACTAAAAGAGGGTGGATTTAAATTTGATGTAAGGAAGATGTTTTTTTATGGTGAGGGTGGTGAGATACTGGACCAGGTTGCCCAGAGAAGATATCATAGAATCATAGAACGGTTTGGGTTAGAATGGACCTTAAAGATCATCTAGTTCCAACCCCCCTGCCATGGTCAGGGACACCTCCCACTAGGCCAGGTTGCTCAAAGCCCCATCCAACCTGATCTTGAACACATGCAGTGATGGAGTATCCACAACTTCCCTGGGCAACCTGTTCCAGTGTCTCACCACCTTCATACTGAAGAACTTCCTTAGGCCCCATTCAGATACTGAAAGGCCATAACAAGGTCTCCCATGAGTCTTCTCTTCTCCAGACTGAACAAGCCCAACTGTCTCAGCTTGTATTCATAAGAGAGGTGTTCCAGCCCTCTGATGGTCTTTGCGGCCCTCCTCTGGACTCACTCCAACAGGTCCACATCCTTCCTGTGTTGGGGGCTCCAGAACTGGACACAATACTCCAGGTGGGGTATCTACTCACAAGAGCAGAGTAGAGGGAAAGAATCACCTCCTTCACACGCTGGCCATGCTTCTTTTGATGCAGACCAGGTATGTTGACTTTCGCAGCTGCAGTCACACATTGTTGGCTCATGTTGAGCTTTTCATAGATGTCGAGCTTTCTTGTGGATGTCCCTTCATCATTGAAAGTGTTCAAAGTCAGGTTGGATGGGGCTTTGAGCAACCTGATCTAGAGGAAGTTGTACCTGCCCATGGCAGGGGGGGTTAACCAGATGATCTCTAAAGGTCCTTTTTACCTAGAACATTTCGTGATTCTGTAATATGTCCCCTATACCCACCATTCAATAGCTGCCTGCAGTAAGACCCCACCTTAGCTGCCTTCTTAAGGTTAAGAATAATGTCTACTTTCCCCAGTTTTCTTGAAGATTTTCAGCTTCCAGTGTATTTCACAGTGCCCTTTTTTGTGGCTTCCCTATTTCTGTGATGTCTTTTTGAAAATAAATGACCATAACTTCTCAGGGCATGCTCTGAGTCACTTGACTTTGCACATCATTTGAATGCTATAATATTTTCTGTAATTGGCATTCACTGTATGATTTATATTATTTTTATTTAATATTTGAAACATTTGAGATTCTTCCACTTGAGATTATTTTCTTCTTCTGGGTATTTTAAAGAACCTGATTATTAAGATGTCCTTTTTCACTTTGTCAGTTCCTACAGTCTGTTTTATCTTTTGAACATTGAATCTGATGAACCATTTTTTTTATTTCACTGCTCAGTTTGTATTTCACTGTCCTTTATAATATTGGTTGTTCCCACTTTCAGGCATATTTACTTCATATTCTTTCTTTCAGTTAATATTTTTGGCCAGTATCCTCCTTTCTGTCATTCTGGTGAGAATATAAAGGTCTGCATGAGCAGAAATGAAATGATTCTATATTTGCATAGTGTGAGAGAACAGAATCTGTCACCCCTTACCATAATACTACCTTATGGCTGTATACTAATTATCATCTGATTTTAAGGCACAAAAGTATGCTTTCAGAGCCTGGTTCATCTTGGCCCTTTCCTAACTACTAACATCTGATCCAATACTATTGCCCATTACAATTTCAATTAATATAATCAGTCACCTTCAAAAATGCCCAAAGTAACTGACAACGTTGCATGCCATATGAGACATTTTAAACTTTCTGACCTTCCTAGTGCTTGATTTATGTCATTTTACAATCCTTGAATTTTAACTTGTGTGTTACATTTACTTAAACATAGACTTTTAGATTGAGCCCAATGGAAAATTATACCCTTTTACACTTTGAATCATGTATGATTTTATATGCAAATTTGAAAGACACTAACTAGTATTTCAAGGATTGTTTAGAGAGTGCTTATTTTAATACCTCAAGGTGATTGTTCCTAAATCTAATTACATGAATAATGTGACAATAGTTAATGTTGTATCATTTATGAAACAACCCAATAGCTAGCCATGATAGCATCAGATCTGATTTATACTTTGAGTGACTTGGTGTCTGAGATAGATTTAAGCTGCTTTGTGTCTCTCCCTGATAATCCAGAAAATAAACTACTGTATCTAACATTTTTGAGTTATTTTAGGGTTTTTTTAATGACTAACAATACAAAAGTAAAATTCTGTAATACAGACATGAAGTCTGGGATAGGAAATGCTTCTATCCAAGGATATAATGAAAAATACGATGAAAAAGCATGAACAGATCTGGATATAATTTTCAAAGAATATTCTTCATTTTCTTATATTTTTTCTATTGCATTTTCTTGGCTGCATTTCAGTCTCAGCTCATTTTATTTGCATTCATCATCAGTGTTGTGAATTTGCTCTTGTCTGCAGACCTGTTTATTTTATTAGACTTCCGTTACACCTGCTATTTTAAAATATCTTTTAATAAAGAAAGATGGCATATGTCATGCTTAGTGGATCTAGCCTTGTTTTACTATCAAGTAAAAAATAAATCTGTAAGAACAAGACAAAACAAAACCAAAGTCTATTGTACAATAATGCTCCTACCACCTAGACTGAATTTGAAAAAAACATTGGGAGATCTTTTCAGTCAATTCAAACAATCAAAACCCTATTAACCTCTAGTGTTTGTCCTTCATGTTGCTGCCTTTTGTTAATCAGAAATATTTCTGTTTAGCCATTGCTTCTCATTATTTTTTGTAGAGATTTAATCAGAAGAGATATGTACAGTTATAACTGGGCAAATACTTAAAAGTAATGTGCATCACAGTTAGTAATGAATGACTCACAGATTTCCAATATTAATTAGGAATTTCAGTAGGACAAAGTAGATGTGCTTGATGGTACACAAGCAGAAAGTAGTAGTGGAAAGCAGTTATATATATTAAAAAAAAAGAGTGAATTTGAAATTGGAAGAAGAGTTATCTTTAAGTCTACTGCAAACACAGAGTGCTAAATGAAACACCCCTGTTTCACATCTGTCTCACATTCTTGTGTGTATCAAAAGCATTACTGAACAAATTGTATGAGAGGATATTAACTCTTTGGAAAGATGACAAAGGAAAGAAGGAAAACAGAACTAACATTTGGCAGATCTGAAGGCATTAACCTGCTAACATAGACAGGCAGCAAGTTCACTCTGCTTATTAGGAGAAAAGGAGTGACCAAGTTGGCTTAGATGCATATTTAAGACTTCAAAAGGGTAAAGTTGTGGGCAGTGCAAAGTATCATTAGTAGCTGGTGCCATAGCTACAGAGGTGACACGGCTAAAGAATCTTAGACAGTTTATGGGACCTCACCTTGGCAATTTTTGGCAGAGGTGAAAGGAGGCAGCTACAGCATTCTCTAATTTGTCTTTGTGGATTGAAATAGTATCATCCAGTTGATGCATATAATTTGAACTTGAACTGAATATTTCTCAACTGCTCTTTATAAACTGAATTGTCACCAACATTGACAATATCACATAAAAAAAGTGCAGGAAACTTAAAAACTTAAACATGGCAAATCATACTATTTTCTTGCCTTTCTTGCAATAAAACATCATGTTAACTACAAATCTTCTTGCACAGAGCTCTTGCAGTTGTTAAGGAAACCAAGAGAACTTAAACACACATGCACTTCTAGTGTATAAAGACTGATGTACTGCAGGTCTTTATTACACCAAAATAGTGTCAGGAAAGGATAAAAATCCACAGTGACAAATTATTACCGGAAAATAAAAAAAAGAATTAAAGTTCTACTGTATGATTATAAACTGATGTTGTTGGGTTTTTTTTTTGTAAATAATTTTCACAGCACCAACTGTATAGGTTGTTTCATTCTTGTGCCTTCCAGATTCTGGTTTTATTCTACACCATAGATTGCATTCTTCAAAAAATCTGCTAGTTCAAACAGCCCTTTACAGGTGTCCCATGAATTTCAATGCAGATTCAAAAATATATATGTTGCAAAAAAACTGTTTCCTCCTGTCTCAGCTTTACTCCTGAGAGGGTCTAAAGATCAGCAGAGAGCTACTCTGTAGGTTCTATCTGAACTTGCAATTATATGATTTTTTCCTGAGAGATATGATGTGTCAGGGGGCTTTCTATGCCACAGAGGAAGAATTGAACATCAACATGAGGAGGTGGAATGCATGGATAGCTTCAGCTAATTCTTGCTAGTGTTGCTCACCAGAGATGCATCAAGAAAATTTTTCATGTGAGAAGGTGATAATTTCTGGTTTGGACTAATTACATACCAAAACTTTACCTGAAATACTTATCTCACATTCCTTATGTACTGTAATTGTTGCTTTATCTGTAAAATAAGTATTTTTTTCCAAATTCTGTTATTCTTACCAAATATACCAACATGTAATTATTCTACCTTATTTTTTTAAGGCTTATGAAATGATACAATGTGGTAATGTGAAATTGTACAATTTCATAATCTTATTTATAATTGAATTTTCACCTTTTTTTTTGCTTTGACATTAATAGCATTGCCATTGTCACATAACAAAGGAATGCATATTGAAAGCAGCAAAAAACACATCACAAGCCAATATATAAATTATTTTCTATTCTTCATTCATCAGACAAATTGCTGTAAAGATTGTATATTCCTGTCAGGTTGTAAAAACAAAGTCTTGGGTATTGATAGGCATATGGATTTTTTTCAGCTTCGCTTTAGCTTGATGAAAGAAAAACTGTTTGGGGAATATTTCTCATTCAATATTCAGAAACTACCTCAAAACGGCAGTATTGTACCTACCTGTGAAAAGCAAAGTGAAAATTGCAATCTGGGATGACTGTAATTGCTTACAGCAAATGCATCCTCAGAAGTGGCAGGACAACTTGAAACATCCAGTCTAATTGCTGCCTTATTCAATTATAGACTTGCTTTGGAGTTGAAGAAGAAAGTAAGTTCTCCTCGGCTAAAATACTACTTCACAGGTACTCTCCATTCCCTGCAATGAGGTATAACCATGGTTGGAGAACATTACAAACATGAAATAAATAAAGGTCCTCCAGAAGACACCTTCCAAAGTAAATGTAATATGGCAATGTCCTGGTTTGTGTTAGAACTAATTCTGCTCAGTGATTTTACTTTTCAGCTAAGTCTGTTCTAAGTGACTGCACTATCTGAAGTTAACTACATATTTTGGCAGACAGTATCTGCTTCCACCAGTGATAACATTTGATGTTTATAGTTCCTACTAAGGATTGGTATGCAGAGCAACGTCACTGCTAAATCTTGTGTACCACCTTGGGAGTGCAAAATGTAAAAAGCCACACCTGTGGGGAGATTTTGTATATATTTGTATATATTGAATTTCATTGTTTTTATTTTCATTAATGTTGTTTTAGTTTTCTTTTCTAATCTATAAGTCTCTCCCTTATTCCCTACCCCTTCCACTGGGAAGGCATCCAGTACCCAACTTCAACTTGGAAGTTATCGTGTAGTGCTATAGTTCTATTGGTTTCCAGAAGTTAGCTAAATATAGAATTTAAATACTAATTCAAGTTCATTTTTTTCAGGTAACTCCAATAAACCGGAAAACCACTGGAAAAGTGATAATCTTTCTGAGAACTACATGAGTCACCTTCTATATCACTCCGTAGCCTATCTCTTTGAATTTTGGGAAGAATGTATGCTTGTAGAAGTGCCATTATCAAATACTAACTTTCTTTTCTTTGGTAACAGACTCTAACAGAGTACAATTAAATTATCTTCAGTAGTTGCTGTGACTATGTTGATGTCTTTGATTTTTATGAATACATTGAATAAAAACATGAAAATAAGGATAATCCAGTATTGGATGATAATCTAGTGTTGCTTTATATAGCTTGGTCAATCTCTATCTTAAAAGAAGTCAGGCTTTTTTTGGTCCTGTTATGTTGAAAGACTGTTTCTGAATGCCACAGATTAGAAATTTCTTTTCTATATTTTCTACCTAAAGGTACTCATTTCCAGTTTGCATATATTTCTGGTTGTGACAACACAGTTCTGTAGCTTATTACTCACCTGAGAATCAGTTAATTACTGGCCAGCTAAATAAATGAACCTCTGATGAAATTCACTCATTTATTAAGTAATTTATTAAGTAGCAAGAAGACTGTCCAGATGACCCAACTAACCTCATTAGCATAGCCCTAATAATTCAGTGCTTTTTACAGAAAAAGAGGAATATTATGAAATTTAAGACATAAATTTCAGTTTCTCACCAATCTTCTTGACTCTTCCTGTGGTGTCAATGAACAGAGTTCAGCACACCTGTCTCTTACCAAACAAATGTTTTAGATTTAAACTTATTTACAGACTGCTTCTAAGCAAAAAGTCTGCATTAAATCTTTTTTTCCCAAAGAGTAAGACTACAGTTTTCCTTTTTTATCTGCAGTTACTTTGAACAGATATTTAGTGGTCTAGACATCACTGAAGATAATGGATCCAGTCCTTTTATTGAGACTATCATTTGAAAGCCCTATGCAATTAACTTAATCAAAGCTCAATCAAATTTCATTAGACTTTGGCACTCTTATGCCTGCATCAAGGACAGAAAAGAAGATACATTCGAAAAAAGTTTGATCAAGAGGTCTAACTATAAACATATCAGTATATCACATAAAATTTAATGATGTTTGACATGCTAAAAGGAGTCTTAGAAAACGGGATTGCCATGGTCTTTTATCAGTAAATTTGAATTGTTGCTTTTTTTCACAGGTGTACACCCATGATGTGTTTTCTTAGCTCTGTACAGCTATCAAACATTCACAGAGAATTCACAGAAGCAAAATATGATATAAGTAATTCAAATGTATTTCTTTTTTCAAAAGGACTAAATGAACTATTCTCAATGAAATATGTCTATCAGGCTTTCTAGCTCCTTGAGAATCTATTTCAGTTCCTGAAGACAGCTTGTAGGTTTGATGAGTTTGCCATTGGTCTCCTAAAAATGCTTTCTGTACGGGAGTAGAATAGATGTAGGAAAAGGTTTATCAGCCCTGAAGGTTTCCTTCATGTGTGGCTATGAAAGCTGGGTGAGGGAGACAATTTTCAGTGATTCTGACCTCCTCCATACCAGGACAATACGTGGAAACCATGCAAGGAATACTCAAGCTCTAAATTCAAAGTTTAATCCTTCTCACAAAAATCTGTAGATAGCAGAAGTGAGGGTATATGCATACAAGTTTCTATAAAATGTATTTCATGGATAGTATCATATAGGATTTTTCACATGGTGATTAGGAAATACACATTCTTAACCCTTAACCCCTTAACCTTAAGGTTAATAAAATCACAGAGAGGAGAAATGGAATTGCAGATATTGGCAATGTATTTGACTGTGTGTTCTTTAATTCCATAATTAACAGGTCTGATAGACTAACAGATATTATTACTAACACATGGGATGTTAAAATACTGCATACTCGCTGTGAATGATTCCATGTAAAGTTGGACTTTTTTATTAGAAAAGCTGGATGCATCTTATAATTGCTATAGCACTACTCAGTGCAGAGAAACTGTTACGCTGTAAAACAAATTGGGGTAAAGTATCAGTAAATCGTAAAAAAATAAGGATGACACTGAATTTCAGGTTTGAATCTGCTTTAGGTTATGCTTTCTATTACATATTTTGTAATTCCATTAACTGTGTTACTATCAGTAGCTACTGAGGTACTACCAATTTATGCCAGTGTGAGAACTGTGTCCACATATGAAAACGTGATGTGCTTTACTATAGAAATCCTCTGTAATTTTCACCGAGTGTTTTATTTGCATTTTCTCATTTCTGTCTAGATGTCTATCACTCACAATATTTTCATATGACACTAGAATTATTTCTGGCAAATATTTTCATGTTCATCAGGCAGAGATTTTTTTTTTTTTCAATAAAAATGCTCAGAATATATTTTCTTAATCTATGCCAGATGAAAATGAGGAATGTTTGTGCTTTATGAGACCATCCATAATGGTCATATGATTCTTCTTGTAGCAGAGTATGTCTAAGTAATCTTCACTGACTTTACAAACAGAAAGGATTATCTAATGTTGCTAAAAGATTTAACAAGACTTTAATACGGACTCTTCAGTTCAGATATTATATCTAATAGTTAGTCTCTAATATGCCTATATATTGCAGTTCTATTTTTTATTTAAAAAATGACTAGAATAAAATTTATATTTAGAGTGGGTTACTTACAGCTAAATTATGAAGCCCTTTTTACTGTCTTCAAAATATTTAAAGAAAAAGAACCTGATCTCCATTTCTACTCTTTCTCTGATATATAGTTCTGTGAAGTTACTTAGACAGGTGGCATGCTGTGGGAGAAAGGCTGGTCCAGTAGTTACCACACCAGGTAAGAAAATTTGCAGCTAGGTCCTGCTTTGGCACAGACTTTCATTGTAACTCAGTGGGAACTTTCACAGATGTCTGAATAGAAAGGGATTCAAATCCGTGTTCATCTGACCTTACCATAGTTAAAATACAAATCAGTACCTTGCAAAAAGTTCAATGGCTGAAGCAGAAACAGAATTATTGCTTGATGACTTCTCCTTCTTTGCATTTATCTGCACTTCATATTGCCTCCCATTTTCCTGTTTATTCAACATTTCCATTAAATTTGACACTGACAGAGCTGACCTATACATTGTTATTCTGGAGTATTCTGAGTGCTTAAAGTCCACACTGCTGTTAATGAGAGTTCTGGATTTAAAGCAATGGCAAACTGTCCAAGGGATAACATTAATATTCATCCCTGCTTTAATACAGGAAAGCAATCTATAATACTTCTAGTTCCAAAACATACCAGCTGGTTTATAATAGGTGTTTCATGTGTTTTATGTCATCCTGCCCAATGTGCTCCTCATCACTCCATCATCATAATTAGCTTTTCAATTAGCAGTTTTGTGTTTGTACAAGATTAGCAGCAGCCGAATCAAATTTACTTTGCTCATGACAGCAACCTTTGCAGTGACTATTACTGTTAAATAACACAAATATAAACAACAGAGAAATAAGCTTTAGGAAAAAAAATCTACTTTCTACATTCCTACTAAAGTTCAAGGTAACGTGGTTTTTTTTGGTTCACATTAAATCTATACATGTTGAACAGAAGTGACATGAGAAAGAGCTTTGTACATTCCTAATTTTCTATGTTAATTAAAATTAGCATATAAATAGAAATTACTTAAGTTTTAACATGTAGAATGTAAGATAACCCGAATCAAAATCTGAATTCTTTAGTCTATAGACTTGCAGTATTATTAAGAATATAGGTATCATATCCTAAATTAAAATCTTTGCTAAATAATAATGAAGAAATTATAAACAACATAAAATAGTAAACAGATTTATATAAGTAATTTTAATTATGCTTTATTCTTCTTCCTCTGTGAATTTTACTTTTATTAGCTATCTACCAGCTAGAACCAGAGTCTATCATTCTTAGGTGTTGCTACCAAACAAATGTAAATGAGAAGCAGATTATGCAGACTTTTGGTAATGATTATTTTCCTGGGCATACAGTTTTTCCTTGATGAACTCAATTGGAGTTTTGACTGGGAGCTGAATCATGACCTTTTGTAGGATAAATCTAATTATAAGATCTTAGCAAACAGTCCAGATCTCCACCTTTGGGACTCTCCCAACTACCATCTCATACTTGTTTACAGTTATGTCCAGCATGCTTATCTTGAAGTGTACAGTGTTGCCTATACTTATCCAACTAACTTTAGGTTTAGATCCTCAATGAGAATTTTCAGCTGAGGACAATAACAGAGAGTCAGAGAGTGTATAGAGCTGGTGCTGAAACTGAAACTGGGAGGGAAATTTAGGAACTCAAATATGCCTGACAAAGTTAGGAGGAAGGGAAATAAGAGATATGGCTAACAAAGATCTTCATGTACAGTTCACCTGCAACCTCAACATGCTGTACTGTTTTCCTTTTTTTCCTGCTGATTCTCTGTATTCTATTTTCTGCCTGATTGACTCTCCTGAAAATGTTCTTATAGATCTGTCTGCATCTATCTTCTCTTTTTACACATAAAGGAGTCACTTAATCTCTCTGTACATATTCCTACACTATTAACATGGGGATAATATTAATTCTTTTGGTACAGTAAAATGCTCATAGGATTATATTCTGTATTGATGGTGATCTTCATCTGTCAAAGTCAAAAGATTTTTTTGAATATAAAACTAGATTAGATCTCATATTTTTAAGTCTCTTTGTTAACAAGGTTTAAATAGCTTTCAGTATTGCCTAGTTAAAATTTCTGAAGCTGCATACTCTCATGTTAAGTGAAAAATCTTTTTCACAGCAAATACTTGTGAAGCATTCACTGTTCAACTTTGAAATCTCTGGGGTTGTTTATGACTCCTGTGCTTGTGACCTTGGAGACCCTCCTGGAGCTTTCCGTCATTCCTTTTGCAAAATATTGCAAGTAATTACAGTCCTACAGCTCTGAGCTGGCTTGTAACTCATGTCAGGGGTGATTCAGTGAAAGTTTCAAACATATTGACATAAATTTGTTTTCTTTAGTAAGATAAAATAAAATTGTATTTCTGCCATTATAAAACATGTCTGACTGCCAATTCTCACCATACTCACCTGCTTAATTCTGAACTGTTACAGTATTTCAAGGAATTAAGGGTTGAACACTCTTCAAATCATTTAAGATAACTTCAATAAACTGACCATATTTTGTGAATTCCATACTTAGTTAGCAAAACTTAGTTTACATGGGAGGGAAAGTCCGTGCTCAAAAAATACAGCAAGTTCTGAGGGTATCTACACTTCTTTCACATTACCCCATGCATCATGAGGAAACAAATGGTGATGATGCTAAGTGAAATTTCAGTCACTGTTTTCACAGCCTGGGTCTTTGAAGCAAGAACTAGAGTTTTATCACCTACAGGTTTCTTAGCAATTGATTTTTCATCCTATGACTAAGCTAATTCTTAATAGATTTACTTTAAAATAAAATATTTCCATTACAGAATCACAGAATCACAGAATCGTTATGGTTGGAAAGGACCTCCAGGGTCACCAAGTCCAACCTTCTCCTAGCATCTCTCTAACCACTACACCACTACACCATATCCTCAAGCACTGCATCTATTCGTTCTTTAAACACCTCCAGGGATGGTGACTCCACCACCTCTCTGGGCAGTCTATTCCAGTGCCTAACTACCCTCTCAGTGAGGAATTTCTTCCTAATATCTAATCTAAACCTCCCCTAGTTGCTACTAGTATCCTAAATACTCATTGACATTCAATGCACTGTATATATACAGCCTACAAGCACTGGACAAAGCAGAGGAAAAGGAATAATTAGTTTCTAATGCCTAAGGGTGGTCTACAATTTGTTTATACTAAGAGAGAAAAACAAATCAACTTATTGTTCCCATTCATTGAACTGGACATCTAATTTGACAGAGGATACAGAGAAGGTGAAGTTACCAAATGCTGTCTTTGCTTCAGTCTTTACTGCTAAGGTGAGCCCTCGGGAATCCCAGACCCTGGAGGTAAGACAGAAAGTCTGGAGGAAGGAAGGCTCTCCACTGGTCAGTAAGGATTGGGTCAGAGATCATTTAGGCAAACTGAACACTCACAAATTCATGAGCCCCGATGGGATCCACCTACGAGTGCTGAGAGAGCTGCCTAATGCTGTTGCTATGCCACTTTCCATAATCTTTGAAAGATCATTGAGAATGGGAGAGGTGCCTGAAGACTGAAGGAAAACCAATATCACTCCACTCTTCCAAAAGGGCAAGAAGGAGGACCCAGGAAATTACAGACCAGGCAGCCTTACCTCCAGTCCTGGGAAGGTGATGGAACAGCTCCCTCATTCTGGAGGTCATCTCCAAGAGCATGGAGGAAAAGAAGTTCTCAGGAGAGTTATCAGGAGTAGTCAGCATGGGTTGACATTCACTAAGGACAAATAATTGACTATTCTGATAGCCTGCTATGATGGCATGACTAGCTGAGTAGATGAGGGGAGAGCAGTGGATGTTCTCTACACTGACTTCAGCAAGGTTTTTGACACCGTCTCCAGTAACAGCTCATAGGTAAGCTCAGGAAGTGTGGGTTAGATGAGTGCACCATGAGGTGCATTGAGAGCTGACTAAACAATAGAGCTCAGAGGGTTGTGATTAGTGGTGCAGAGTCCAGTTGAGGTCTGTTGCTAGTGGTGCTCCCCAAGGATCAGTACTAAGTCCAGTCTTGTTCAAGATCTTCATCAAGGCCCTGGATGAAGAGATGGAGTGTACCCTCAAAAAATTTGCTGCTGATACAAAACTGGGAGGGGTGGCTGACACACCAGAAAGCTGTGCTGCCATACATCTAGACCTGGAGAATTGTGTGGAGAGGAACCTAATGAAGTTCAACAAAGGAAAGTGTAGGGTCCTGCACCTGAGGAGGAATAACCCCATGCACCAGTATTGGATAGGGATTAATCTGCTGGAAAGCAGCTGCACAGAGAAGGACCTGGGAGTCCTGGTGGACAAAAAGTTCACCGTGAGACAGCAATGTGCCTTTGTGGCCAAGAAGCCCAATGGTATCCTGAAGTGCATTAAGAAAAGTGTGACCAGCAGGTTGAGGGAGATTCTCCTCCCTCTCTATTCTGCCCTAGTAAGGCCACGTCTGGAATATTGTGTTCAGTTCTGGGCTCCCCAGTTCAAGAGTGACAGGGAACTACTGGAGAGAGTCCAGTGAAGTTCTACAAAGGGACTGAAACACGTCTAACAAGGAAAGGCTGACAGACCTGGATCTGTTTAGCCTGTAGAAGGTAAGGGTGAGAGGGCATCTTGTCAACGTTTATAAATATCTGAAGGATGGATGTCAGGAAAATGGGACAAGTCTCTTTTCAATGAGACTTCAATGAGACAGGGGGCCACAGGCACAAACTGGAAGACAGGAAGTTCCACCTCAACATCAGGAAAAACTTTCCTATGAGGGTGGCAGAGCACTGGAACAGGCTGCCCAGAAAGGTTGTGGAGTCTTCTTCTCTGGAGACTTTCAAAACCTGCTGGGACGTGTTCCTGTGTAACCTGCCCTATGTGAATGTGCCTTGGCAGGTGGGGTTGGGCTAGATGATCTCCAGAGGTCCCTTCCAATCCTTATCATTCCATGATTTTGTGATATCAGATTGCATCACAGGCTTGGACCTCACAAATTATATTCCTCTTAAATGAAACTAAATCAGATGATACACCCCAGAAGTACGTCTAATACATTCTTGGCATTGATGAAAATTCATCTCTTAGGATGAGACAACATCTAATCTGAAGAACCCCTCTTAAAAGCAGATGTTGAATATTGGATCTTCACCATCTGTTTTGTTCTATAGATCTTTTTCTCAAGGGTTGAACTAGGTTCTAATATAGACATATCCTAATATATTTGTTTTCTTCTCCCCTGTTCCTTTGGTCAGGTCCCTTAACATCTGTTTCCATCATTCTACATATTAAGTAGAGGAACATTCTCTGTTACTTAACTTGTAAACTGTATCCATGCATAAAGTAATTTCTGGGCCCACTGATGGCTAAGAGACCATATGTGTTTGGACTATTTAACAACTTGGACGTGGCTCAGACCTCTAACTTAGCTAGTCCATTAATCCATGTATTCCTGCTGGTCATTGAACGAAGGTATGTGTAAGTCTTTGTTGACCAACCAAACAAAATCAATATTCCTCCCAGCTGTATGGATAATCAACATACTGAAATTATTTTCAGAAGAGTTAGCAGCAGTAGAAAGCTGCATCTGTACTCTTTTCCAATAGTGCTATTAATAAACTCATGTCACTGTTACCATTTCCACAACTTTTTCTGTTTGTACTAATGTAGGAAAAAGAAGGGACAAGCCATATTGCGAGAGTTAGATGGGAAGCTTTCTCATATGGTAAGCGACACCAGCAGTAGCCAAGTTGCCCATTTGAGTGTGTATTAATGCCTTAAAGTTTTTGGTTTTTTGGATTCTCTTTGTATTTCTCTCATGTTTTGTTTTGCAGAAGGTTTTTGTTTGGTTGGTTTTGATTTGGGGATTTTTTTTTGCTGTTTATGGGGGTTTTTTGTTTTGTTTTGTTTTTTTCCTGATACAAAATGGAAATGCATGCAAGATGACGTTTGGTGTGGTTTTTTTTTCTTGCTTTTGAGGAAGTCTCTTCACAGGTACTACTGAAATACTGTTTATTATATATTAATACCTACAGTTATTTAATAATAATAGTAACAATAATAATAACGATTGTCACCTGCCTAAGAAAGAATTTTTAAGCATTAAATGTCCAGCAAATCTTGACTATTGTCTTATCGTTTGATTGAAGATTGTAACAATGAAATATATTTACTTTAAGAAATGCTGATAACTCATTGCTATATTCACTCATTTTAATAGTACACAGTAAAAAGCTATAGTTATTGAATTCCTGTGAAATGTAGGTGTAAAGATTTGCAACATCCCCAGACATTTTGTCAGTTTGCAGTCCACTTCATATGATTATATATAATAAAATGTTGCCCTTTTATGAAGATACAAGAGGGGATTGTTTAGCATGTTAATGACATCCTCAATATGTCCATCAGCACATAAAAAAGAAGTAAAGAAGTTTGAACTGAAGGAAGGAGATGAAAAGTGGAAGTTTTTTGTTTTTTTTTTTTAAGCATCACTCAGTAGTTAGAAGTGTATAGACTGTAAACTACTGTGCCACGCATTGTAAACTATAGACTAATTCCAGCTATATACCCTGAACACAAAGATATCTGGTCCCTGTTGGCCATTTTAAACTTTTCTTAGCTGGGGTTAGCTAGTATCTCTGCATGTTCATTTATGCTAAGTATTAAAAGCATCCAATTGGCCTTTGTACCAATATACATCTAGGATTTTGCAGAAAAACATTCCTGATATCATTGCTGATGTACTCAGTGGGTTGTGGGAGGTGATGTAGAAGGGTTAAGGGCACTGAAAGACTTGTTACACCTCTTTCAGATCTTCTTGCGTGGCCATATCGGTCTACCGTGAGTACAAGGATAAGGGTAAGGGAAAGATACAAACATAATGTCACCACAGTATTATATGCTCTATAAAGACAGACGAATCTGCAGTTGTGTCAGATACATGTAAAAGGTAGGCACCAGCTAAAAGACCTTTGGAGAATTTAATCCTTGAAGCTTTTGTCTGACACTTAACGGTAACTACTTTTTCATCATAGTCAGCATACTTCCTGAAAGTAAGCATCCCTTTCTATTATATTTTCATGGAAAAATGCGTAGCTGACTTCCTACTTTTCACCGTATTCTGGGACCTTCTGTAGCAGCCATTTGGCTCCCAGTGTTCTAGCTTTCTTTGTTATCCCATCTAGGTGAATGGCAATGGAAAACAATGGCAAGGTTCCTATCTGAAACTACGTCTAATGTCATTTTGTGTCCTCATACACAGATAAAAGCTTCTTTTTCTCCATTTTCTCTATTTGTCTTTATATTCTCATTTCTCCTGCAACACAAAATATGGATTTGAAAATGAAGCAACCAATCAACCAAAAGCTGTTGTGTTCCTATTTTTTTCATTTTGTCGTTAAAAAGGTTGATATTTTGCAGGGTTAAATTTTGCAGCCAAAAAACACAGTGAGAGATTTACGCTGATAACAGTTCAATTAGCTCATTCACCCGTTGATGAAATCTTGAAGCGTGAAAAAAATAACTGTATAAGTTTGGAGACTGCCGTTGCAAAGGAAACTTTGAAATTTCATATAGAAATTTAAATCAAAACATCTATATAATCCAGCTGCTAAAGTGTCTACTGAATTGACTACATTGGTTTAGTTTAATTGACTGGTTGAACAAACAATAAGAAAAGAAACAAGTATCTGAAGAAAAACTGCCTCTTTCACTGCTGATAACAATCAAGGACAAGATTAGGTGTGGACAAAAGACATCAAAGAGACTATTGCAAAGTAAGAAGGAAGAATAAGTCTCTGAGAAGATACATTTCACTAGTTTATAAACAAGATGTAGAAAATAATTCTGTGAAGTGAATGAAAATGCTCCAATTTTGAAACCTTTCCTCTTTAAGTATTTTTTCTTTTTCTATTTTTTTTTTTTGTAGTTTAACTGCTTTACTACTTAATTTTCTTAACACAGAGTTACAAAGTGAGTAGCAGCACTATCAGGACTCACCTTGTTCATCTGTGAATGGCTGAAGACTTGGCTCTAGCCTATAGTGCCCTAGTGGCAGCAGAATTATCATATTCCCCCTGGTCCGCATAACGGAGTAGAGCATAATTTGTGCAGGCTGCACAAGAAGGAAAGGCAGCTTCAAACCTGTGGCAAGATATCTAAAACCCCCATCATTCCTGTAGAATGAGAGTACTTTTGGCAATGTACCAGTGGGTGAGAAGGAAAAGAAATTAATGTTTACCAACAGTGGTGTTAGAAACAAGGTATAAAATGCAAGGACCAGTTTTCAAATGTCAGTTAATTTTCTCGTACTATTAATTGGTATTGTTGTATGTCATATTGTGAGTGGATACTAATACTATATTCAGGCTAAATTTTTCTTTATCATATTTTTAGGAGACAGTGTCACTCTCCCATCATCAATTATCGAAGATTTTCTGAGGAACTCCTCAGCACACAGAAGTCCACATGACATAAATGATTTGACAACATGACCCTGAAAATTTGGAGAGCCTCCAAAATATTATTTTCTAGTAACTTAGCTTCACATGCTTGAAGCAGTAGAAGAATACTGAGAATATTTTATTCCCCAGATGCATATTGGAGGACATTTCCAGCCCTTTAACTTTCATTTGCTCTTCTTCACACCATAGAGCAAAGCGAAGCATATTAGCTAGAGTTCATAATAAGAAGCCTATTTTAAAATTCACAGCATTCACTTGCAATGTTTGATGCTTTAGTTGGGATAGAGGTGTCTAGAGATTAAATCTACATCTGTCGGAACATTTTGGAATACTGGGTGCGAACAATTTATTAAGTACAGCCTGAAAGTAGAATTAAATCTCTGAAGTATAAGATTTTCTTACTGTGGAAATCTAAACTTGCATACGGAACCAGGCAGGTAATAATTTAATTATTAAGGCCTTCACCTATCTCTGCATCACTGTACCTTTGTAACTGTGCAGAGTTCCATTGGCTTGATGGTTGCTTGAGTTTAGCTGAGGGTGATTTTGGAGTCAAAGGAGAATGTTTTAAAGATTTAATTTCTGCATCATTACTTAAATATTCTATTGGATTTGTGTCCACTAGGATGTAGGATGACTGTAATGGTAGACAGATGAGAAGATTGGCCTAGAAGTTCTAGGAGCAGAATTTTTCCCTCAAATAATTGACTGCTTTGAGTTTCAGAATATTTCCTTGCTTTTTTTTTTTTTCGTATGGAGACTTATTCTGTCAAAAAAAACCCCAAAACTTTAAAAAAAGCATCTTGGAACACCCTTTCAAAAATACGTTTTTATTGTGCTCTGATACTTACACATATAAAGTATAGACAAGAATGATATTAGTCAAAATTGTTTCAAGCTTTCACTTTCAGATAAAATAAGTGCAAGATGGTCACACATGCCTAAGAGGTAACTTGCTTTTTCAAATGGTGAATAATACTGTCAGAAGTTCATATTATGAGTTGATTGTCTTACATCATTAGATAGTGACATTCTTTGGTTTGTCTTTAATATCTCCTATAGAACATTTTAAAAAACCAAATTAGTATATCTCCTTTATAGGGAACATTCATTACCTCTCATCTAAATAAATAAATAAATAAAAGTGGTCCAAAATGCTGATCTCAAATGTAATATCTAAATAACTCTTTGACATTCATTAAAGACTGTTGAAAGTATAATGAATATGAATATATTTTCATTTAATGACACACTTGCTATTTTCTCTTTTGCTTTGATTAAATACTTGAGTTGCAACAGCTTTACAAAGTAATTCTTCAACTTTACCCAGAGTGCCATCTAATGGTACTGTTGTCTCTAATGAGAAGAAAAAAAAAGTGTGGGTCATGTTGAAGATTTCATTTTAAGCCACAAACAAATTACATCACTGTATGTTGGAATGCAGTCCTCTATTTTTTCAGCTAGTAGAGCAGGGTAAAGCTGAAGTGATCCAATCTTTGTATTGTTTTCTCTTTGGACTAATTAATCATCAACATAAATTCTGCTATTTTAGTGAATCAATAAAGCTACAATATTTAGGGAGGGATGAAAATGCAATAAGAACAGTGGTAGGGTATGGTAGGATAATATCTTTGTCTTTTCTTTCTTCTTCCTTTTCTCCTCTCTTTTAGGTTGCTATCATTTTCTCCAATTCCGAACGTTACTTGACTCTGCTGTAGCAAATTGTTTAATGTCAAGTGCAAACTTAAATATAGATCCAAGGATCTATATAACTGAAGTCACAGAATAATCTTAGAATTTAGACTTTCCTGACTTAATTTGTTTTGTGAAAAATGTTGCATATATTTGGCACCTTTAAAACTTTCTATTAATGATGACCAGCTGGTGCCTACAATAGATATCTAGTGAATTACTTTAATTTTGCACCTATTCTCTTAGTTTGACCTCAAATTTCTTGTTAGGGCTTGTATTGGCTGTAAATTTTACATATACTAATGCTTGTGGTAACATGGTTGGCTCACTTGATTGTGAGGCCCATTAAACTCCATTTACTTTTACTGCAGTCAGGGAGACCTGAATTCATCTCACAGATGATGCTGGCTGGAAGTAAAAAAGGCATTGCTAATAATGCACTTTATGTTGGTCCCCACATAATGGTTTAAAAATTGAATTGATTTTTTCTTTTATCACATGCAATTTTATTTTTTCCTCAGTATAAGAAGTACATTGCTGATATTGAAAAGGTACAGCAGAGGGCAAACCAAAAGATTCAGGTACTGCAAGTCTAAATTACAAAGAAAGATTTGTCTGTATAGTTTAGAAAATAGATGTCTACCCTATAGACAGGGAAATAAGATTTTGAAAGAAAGAAGCATACTAACACTCATGAAGTGCTTAATTAAAAAAAAAAAAAAAATTAAAAAGAATGTAATTGGTCTGAACAACAGAAGATAACAAAGAAATTATGTAATCCACAAATTGTACCAAATACTTACACCCATTTAGCAAAATAAATCAATTCAGTGAAGCAATAGACATACAGAAAGAATTTTAAAAAGAAAAGATACCTTGTTGATTGAGTAATACAGAAATACAGCAAGTTGTTGCATATCAAGCTGTCATGAGGACAGTCACCTAGGTGCCAACAGGAGCTGGACAACAAATTATGTATATGCTAACCATAAGCTCCTTTGACTACTATATCATGCTTTTCATAAGTACTTAGAAAGCAAAATAGAGGATGAATAGTTCAAGTGTGAATTACTAACTTAAGCTTAAATGTGACTGTAAGTTTCTGTTTGTCACCTGTGTGTATGTTTGAGCACATTTCATCTCTGAAGCATTGCCATGCATTTTATGATCAGGATATTGAACTGAAACACCTCCTGCTCCCCATGTCTCATTTTTTAAATCAGTAATTCAGTCTGAGTCACAATATCTTTCATTCTTTCTCTCTTTTTTTGATATAAAGATAAAACTATTACAAAGTACAAAAATGTTGGGTCCTCTTTGCCAACAGCTGCCTCACAAAATAGAAAGTGCTTGTCAATTCAACAAAGAAATTTTAGGATAAAAGGCTTGACAGCTGTAAGCTTTTTCCTTAGGATATATTGTATCAGAACCAAAAAATTCCAGCCATCCTGCAATAGCAAAGTAAGCTTTTGCACTGAAAATTTTTTTCAGACTGAAAATTTCCTACGAGAAAAGAGAAATTTTACAGCTGTTGGACTGCATATCTAAAACTGCAACTTGTGGTAGATAAGGCCGTGTTATGAACTTAATCTATCCATTCAAATCCATTAGTTTTATTAGAATTTTCTCAATGGAAGAAAAAATAATCTAAACCACAATATTAAATTAAAAATATGGAGTCTCAAACACTATTTTTCATTCATTTTTCAATACCAGTAAGGTATAAACCAGCTGTCCTGGTTGTGTCCCCTCCTAAGATCTTGCCCACCCCATCCCATGGGGCCCCCCATGCCCACCCCATGAGGGGCAAATGTTGGGAAGAGCCTTGGTGCTGTGGGAGCACTGCTCAGCAGTAGTCACAACACGGGTGCGTTCTCAACACTCTTCTAGCTCCCAGCACAAAACACTGCTACTATGTGGAAAACCAGCTTAGCCAGACCCACTACAGAAAGATAGAAATATTAAGAAATAGACACAATGAATTTACCAGTGGATAGTTTTGTGACACTTTTATTTTATCAGACTATTTCTTGAAGAAAGTTATCCATGCTGCATGAGACCATGGTGTGATTTTTCAGCTTCATATTGAAGTGTGACTAGATCTTGAATAAATATTGTATCTTATTCCAGAAATTTATGGATAGTTTTCTTGGATTGCTGCTTGTTATTTTACTGATCTTTTGTTTGAAATAGCTCCTAGAGAAGACTCTGCCAATTACCGTACCTTGCTATCTGCTGTATTTTTCATCTATATTATATCTCTAAAGGAATCATCACGAAGACCTGTGATAGCACAAGCTAACTATTTATATATAGTTCACTGCAAAAAAATCTGCTAATTCCAATGCACAGATTGTCACTAATTTTTCCCTCATAAAAGTACAGTTCTTTTTTTCTTAAGATGATATTAAGCCTCATACTTTAAGGATGGCTGAGCCTAATTTCACACTTTTTTCATCTGCTGTCCACTGTTTGCCATTTACTTTAAGATGAGTTACTCATTTGAGCACAAGTGGGAAGTGGAAAATGTGCTGACTTAAGAAAAGGTTGTAAAAGAATGTCCATGTCTGTACTGTTTGTGATTATATTGCATCTCTGTTCTCTTTTTTGCATTTTTCACACATACACATAATTGAATGTTATTGTACTCATGGTCAGAATGTCTACTAAAAACAAACAAACAAAAAGCTAATTTATTTGGATCTTCTAAATAGTAGAATGCTTGCATAGGGAATTAAATCTCTGTGACAGTATGGTTGGTCACAGTTCAGAGGGTGATAGGAGTCTTTGTTGCATGAGTACTTGCTATAACATCCAGCTGGATTAGAATGTGGCTTCTCAAACCACTGTTCTGCCTAGTTCTTGTATCGAGCTGGGCTGTGGTCCCACATGACCACCTTAGAACATGCATGATTCCTTTCTCTTAATTGTACTAAACTATGTACAAAATCTCTCTAAACTATCTCATCTATTTGCAAAAGATTGTCATACATGAACATTTTTTCATTTGCAAGAACAGTTTCTACTAACTATTTACAAGATTTTATTTATGTGCAATTTTAATCAGTTTTACAGCAGAAATGGCCTGTGGCAGTCTCTGGCCACAATCTGTACCCAGAGGGTTAATCAGCACATCAAACAAATAGTGCCTGTCAGCCCAGGTGCAGCAGAAGCTGTCTGGGGAGTCTCCTGGACTGTCTGAATCTCCATTGCTGCATGTGGGTCCTTTGTCTCAGACCAGTTGTTGGCTTTTCTATGCAAAATGAGGAGCTCCTAGACCATCCAGGGAGTTAATAACACTGGGTGTACATACAGGCACAACCTTGATACCTGCCACACCACAGTTGCAGCTGAAATTATGTAGGTTTTGTCACAAGACTGTCAAGTAAGAGAAGGATGTCTTCTTCAGTGCAAACAATTTGAAACTTGAAACTTTGTTCAATGACAAAGTTTCCATTCCTTTAAAAAAAAAAAAAATCCTTTTCTGTATAACATAAAGGGATCTATTTGTACTGTAACAGAGAAAAGTAATGGTCGTGAAATGCATCTATAGAAAATCTCTCCCACTACTAACATCTACACAGGAATACAAGGAAAGATTTATATGTGTGTCTTCTCCTTTGATCATACATAATTTAAACATTCTTTTCTTCAACAGCAAGGAACAAACATGCTTGGCTCCAAATCCCATTAATAATAAGCTTCAGAAAGCTTCAAATAAGCTTTAAGGATACTGGTATGTACAGATATTTATTCATCTGAGGTTACAAAAATAACTGTGCACAGAAATAAATAAATTAATAAATTGAAATAGGATTGAAAGGCTGTAAATTCCAATACCTTTTATGCTTGCAGGCTGACTTACACTGATGCCATAAGCAGCTTTATTTCAAATTTTGTAGCTCCTTTAAGTTATAATATGCTGTAAATGCCTATTTAAGGGACTCGGGAGTGAAATTCAAAAGAACTAATCTTAGGTATATTGAAATAAAAGCTGGAAAGGTACCTGATTCCCAAATTTCTTCTGAGTTCAGAAAGTCAACCTTATAAAGTGCTCACAGATTTGAGCTGTGGAATCAGGGCCTCAGAGATGAAAATTGTGACCTCTGAGCAACTGAGAACTCTGTTGTGGTGGTTGCTTCAAAATAAATGCATGAAGTTGCTTGTATGCACCAGCATACTGGTTATTTCTACATGCTCTACTGGAAAGCTACTAACGTTTTTTGTCAGTTATCTTCATTCAATGAATTCTCTATACTTTTACAATGTGAATTTAAGAATGTTCAATAAGGAAAACATTAATATTCTGTTCTGGCTGAATGAGCAACAGAAAGTTCCATCATAAATTATTTGGTTTATTGAAAGCAGTGGGTCAAATTTATCCATGGTGTGATAATTTTAGCGTGATACATGAACATTACACCATCCATATGCTTTGTCATATGTGTTTATCTATCAATCAGTACAATATTATTCCATTTGCATCTTATTATAGTTGGTACAGTGGAGACAAACTGAAATGTTCAGAGAATATCAAATTTATAGAGGACTGGAGAATAAAATATGAACATCATTCTCCACTATAAAGTGCTAAAGCTGAAGGGACTGGAGGATCTAATATCCAGCTATGGCTTTTATCTCTTTCAGTCTGTAATTTTGAATGTATTACACTTCTTTCCAAACATTGTTTATTTTTTGCTGGTTTCTTGTTAATTTCATTATTCTAATGTCTTTATCTCTAATGTAATTTTTTGGTTTGTCAATTCTACAAAGCTGCACGCTGATATAAAAGATGAGAAATTTCCCTACATATTTTAACAAATTTATTTATTTTGTTCATTACACTTTGGTATCTCTTTCACTACGATTACAAAATACATGACAGCAGTAGTAAAGACCTTGCTACATAGTTTACATGACTTTTTGCTGCAAATATTTTCTTGTTGACATTCTTTTTCCATGATTTCCTCTCAATAGTGACCCTCCCCTCTTGATTCAACTCCTAGATCTTCTTTAATTTTTTTCCCAGTGTTCTTTGACATAACTGTCCCCTTTACACAGCAGCCTGCATGATTCTTCTTATATCTTTAAAAACAAAAAAACCTTTTCATGCTACTGCTATCAAAAGCTTTTTGTCTGCTCACCTGTCCAGTTCAGAATCAGTTCAGATGTCTTGTTCATGTTTGTTACCCATTGGTTCTACCTATCTCCTCGATAATATCTATTAATCATTCACAAGTTGAATAAAAAGGCAGGTATTGTTATTTCATTAGTCCAGGCCTAATATTCTTATCCTTTGTAAGGTGGATGATTTTTTCTTCCCTTACCTTAGGTATTTAGTTGTCATCCCCTACTAATCCCCCACCCTCACTCAGAACAATGCTCTGCATCTAAGATAACTAATACAGTGTAAAGTGTGAGTTGCATGATTATTTAGCATCTCTCTGAAAATGTTTTCTGCTAAACCATTACCAATTTCATGAGCATTTGGAGACATGTTCTGGCATCCTTTCATTGCATTGCATCTTACTTCTCAAGATGTCCAGCTCAATGAAAGTAAAGTCCTTATGGAGGTTATACCAAATAACTGTGAATAAAGGAGGCAGAGTATGGCCTCAGTAGAACATGCTGGCACTCATAAAGAAAAGTAAAGATAATTGATAAATATTTCAGTAGCTAAAACCTGAAAATAATGAAAATTAGTGATAATATAATGCACATTTGCAGATGGATCTAAAAAAAAAGCCTAAAGATTTTTTCTCATACAGTGGTTGGACATCTGTGTTTAATGCCAAGAACATTTATCATACTGCAGTTGTCTCTGCAAAACTGATTTTAAATTTATTATTATTAATTCATGAACACATGAAATCTTTTGCTATTCACTCATATAACTATCCTATCAAAATTAGTGTTCTTCTACCTGTTTTGTATTAGCATAACCCAAATATTATAAATGCTAAATTAGCCAGTTATGTCTAAGGAGACTCCTGTCTCTAGTAAAGTGAGACATATGTTGTGTAATGCTTGCAATATTAACTGGAAAAAACTTTTAAAAGGTGATGATTACTATGATGAGAGAGGTAAGTATATTTTTTGAGAAAATCCTGCATTTTTTTAGTTGGGATGTTAAAAAAAGCATTCATCACCTAAATCAGACATAAGTCATCAAAACAATATTTGACAGATTTCAGTTCTCCCTAAACTTTATGTTGGCCTCCTTCAGAGAGGTGCACATCATACTCTGTCCTCACACAGGCAGAGTTACCATTGAGTTCATCGAGAATTTGTACTGATGAAGGACTTTAGATTTCTGTTTATCGAATATTTGTTTATTGTAGTAGTTTAAACTGCAGGATAATGGGAAAGTGTATTTGTACTCCTAGGGATGTTCTATGAAGCTGCAATGAACTGGTCAACACATTTTCTCCATGAGCTTCTCTTCTTGCCCCTCCTCCCAAACAAGGGAAAAAATCCCAAACCATCCAGCTCAACCCTTTTCCCTCCCAGAACAATACAAACAAAAGGCTCATTATAGCTTCTGGATTTGACTGGTTTCTGTGCTCATTTGTAAAATGTACTGATGACAGTCTTAATTTTCAACTCATTATCAGTTTTACACAGCCCAGCATGTTGAAAAATGCTAAGTATTTTGTAAAAAATGCTCTTGCTTCTTAAGGAGGAATTATAATTATACATTCTTACAGTGTTAATGGTTCTGTAATCACTACATTCCTGGTATAACATTGATAGAGTATATTTAATAAATCAGCTTTATAGCTCTTTCTGAAATGACAATACTTTTGTTGTGTTATATTTTCAGCTGTATCTGTATGGTGCAGAGTTCTGTTCTGTACTTCAGTGGTTTACAGTTATAAGATATAAATAAGGGTTAGACAGCAATGGCATTTAAACCATGTGCTCTAAAATGCGTTGACATCACAACATTTAAATCATCAGTCTCTGGCAAGATGCCTCACAGCAGTATGTTGTCTTCTGCTGTCTTATGTATGTAAGACTAATAATTCTGCAATAAACTGTTCACCATTATGTTTAGTGCTATGAAGCAGGTTGAGATAAAGGGCAAGTGTGTTACTTAGCTGCAGTCACTCCAAAAAACTACTATGAAAGCCAAGGTTTTGTGGTTGTGGCACAGTCCCAAAATCATAGTGCTAGCACCCATGGCAGTTAAAACATTGAGAATTTGATCTAGGGACAAAGCTGAAGTATAGCTATCCTTACAGTTGTGACCTGTCACTGGTAACTAAGCTAAAGACTAAGAGGAGCATGAAATCTGTGAACATTTGCAAGGCACACTATGAGAGAGACTGCCTACTGCCTTCCATTCATGGGGACCTTATGGTTGTTCTCTTTATCGAACAGACTTATCATGGATAAGGGAAATAAACTGTATCACGTAAAACACAATAACCCCCAGATTTCTTGCTTTTTGTAACAAATTCATTCCTTGGAAAAAGCAAATGCTTCTCTTGGAGCAACACAACAGCACACTGTGTAGTCATTTATTAACCACTAATTCAGATACCTAATTTTAGGCACTTAACTCTAAATTTATTTATTTGCTTGAAGTCATATGTATTTAAAAAATACATAACAGCGAGCTACACTTCCTCATTCTGCATAAAACCTAGAATAGATGGTATTAATCCCATTGGCAAACACAGAGCTATCAGTGTTCATGAGGCCAATCTGATAATGAATATGTTATCAAAATTAAAATGGTGTCTGCTATAAAAGGAATATCAGCAGTACTGTGCTCTCCACACTGCTGTGCCAGTATGTCTCAATCCTGACATTGCTCATTGATGGAGCACTGAAACTCCTCTCCCTCACAGTGTTTAAATCCATTCTGATTAGATAGACAGTGGAAACTTTAGCAAGATATTATATTGTTACAGACCTTTATTACTCGTAGCTCACTGACTACACACAGGCTGCCAAACACCAGCAGTGTTTAATGTTGCCGTGATAGAGTTTTACTTAAAACAGGTTTATTATCATAAGCAGAAAACAGGGTCTATGGAAGACAGAATCCAAGTGCCAGGTATTAAACAGTGCTTTGTCACCTCACAGGAGAATGTCAGCAGTAGTGTTTTTCCTTTAGATTAAAAACCTGTTCAACAAGAAAAATCTTGGTGATGCCCACTAAGGACTTTCAGACTGTGCACATTATTTAGACACTTCTTTGCTACCTGCAATTGTCTGTTTTGAAATAGTAGGTGCTTCAGCGTGTTCTGATCTGTCCCTATTCCTTTTCCATTTATTTCCCCAGAGAGTATGGGTTAGGCACAGCAGCTGGCTGTCACTGTGACTTGCTTTTTACTCAGCTGTGCAGCTGAGCTGAATAAGGAACAAGGAGAAAAAGTCAGCAAAGTTGTCCAAAGTCAGTCAGTGTCGTGGCTGAAACTGGAACATGGAATCATCTTGACTCTAAGCCTAGATATTGCAAGAGTTGCCTGCTTTTAATTATGCTGTGCATTTTGGAAACTTTCTTGCTATTCTGTTACATTCTATTTAAGAATTTCCTTGGAAAAAAATGGTAGTGATGAGTAAACAAAAAACAAAGACTCCATACTGTGAGCTAGGTGTCAAGTTACTGTATAAAGCAATTTCTATATTTTTGTATACATGATGTATACATTCAAGATTTGTGAATTCACTGGAAAACAGTAAAATGGGTCTAACATGAGAATGAAGACATAGAATAGAGGACAGAATGGAGTATATTTTAAAATGTTTTTCTAATTGAATTGTGGTCTATTTAAATATATATTAATGTGATTTAAATAACAAGGTTTTTAAAAATTCCAGCTATACATCTAAGGAAAGCTCATGTTCAAATAAGGACAAGTAGGTCCATTCTTCTTGGCTTCTTGCTGGTGTGCTGATATTTCTTTACAATGGTTGAAAGTGTATGGTTATTTTGTCTCTCACTTTAGTTGTAGAACAATCTGTACTGCCTACTGGGGCTTGGATGTTATTTGCATGATTTACATGATCTCTTTAAGATTTTTGTTGTTGTTTTAAATAAAACCTATTTAGTTTTAGAAATGTAGGTAATATCTTCTTCAGGTAATATAGCACTGATTCAGAGACATTTAAATTAGTTATATATTAACCAGCTCCACAACTATACATGCTACAGCTGAGTCAATGCATTACTTGACTTCATCTGAATAATCTGTAACCTGGCTGAAAAACCAGACAACTGGCCTGGGATAAATGATAATCTGAACTAGTACTTCCACAGTTGCTATGTTATTTCATGTAGGGATAACTGATTATCTGGAGCTAGCTAGTCTTGTGGAGGTATCTGTAGAGTCTTGTGTGATTAATGAGACGTAGTAGTAGCACTCAGACTACCAGGACTCACAGAAAGGAAACGAATATTTAGAAGGTGGGGCAAAAAAAGGACCACCTGGTATGGAATAAGCAGATACAGCTGGAGAACAAATCCAAAAGGTATGATTGTGTGCAATAATTGAGGTAGAATAGAGGCTCTAAAGGTAGTGTGATTGCTAAACAGAGAAAGTCATTCAACTTGTAAAGACAGCAGATTTGTTTAAGGAAAGACTCAAAACAGTTGCTACTACTGCAGCAGTGTATGCAGGTTTAGGCAAAAGAAAAACAGAGAAAGAGCAAAGAACATGCGCTTTCTGGTCCAGAGTCTACAGTATAAGAGTAGATACACTAGACTGAGGAAAAGCAATAGTCCCGTCACCAGGTAAGACGAATCTAAACGATCTCACGTCTCAGTGTTGCAACTACCCCATGAGTTTCATAAGATCATAGGAAAATTCAGGTTGGAGGGGACCTCAGAAGGCTATCTTAGTGACCTCCTCAAAAGTATGGGAAGGGTCTTCTGAAGCCAACTCTTCCCCAAGTTTAACAAGCCCTACACTCTCCGCATATCCTCACAGTGCAAGAGCTGTACCTGCCCATCATTTCACTGCCTTTCTGCTGAATTTGATGCAGTCTTTCCCAAATGGTAGGTCCAGAAATGGATTAAGTATTCCAGACTTGGTCTAATGTTGAGTAGTCAGTAATAATCTACCAGGAATGCTCCTGTCAATAACCAGGATATATTGGCTGCCTTTGCTGTCAGGGCGCATTGCTGACTCATGTACCTCCTGCTAACAGTCAGGATCCTCAGATCATTTCAGTAGAGCTGCTCTCCAGCCAATTAGTGCCCAGACTTTGTTGCAAGGGCTTTTTTTTTTCCCTAAGGTGCAAGGCTTTTCTTTTGTCTTTGTTGAATTTAATGAGGTTCCTGTTGACCTGTTCCTCCAGCTCCCTCTGGATGGCAGCCCTACCTTGAGTGGTATTAAAAGTTCCCACCAGTTTGGTGTCATCTGCAAAAACAATGAGAGTGCCTCCCAGGATAGATCTCTGTGTTATTCTACATTTTACTTGCCTTGAGGCAGAGTATGATCCACTAAACATTAACTTCTGAGCCTGAACATGCAACCATTCTTTTACTCATCTTTACTCTTTAGGGATTGTAGACAGAACTATAGCAAAATAAGGAGTATCAACATGTATAACGACATATTCAAAATGAAGACTTTTGCCATGGAAAAGGAACTGAAAAACCAGAAATTTAGTAGTGTGAGAAAATGTTCAGATTAATTAATACAATTAATACAAAACCTCTCAACAAAGAAATGAAAAAGAAGAGGTCTGACCACCTCCCAAAGGGAGAAGGGTTGAGGGATTTACCAGGTTCAACTTCTGACTATGTGTATTTTTACATGCAAAGTATCAGTGTCATTGGAACAGCCTGGCAATGTTTCACATGCCTCTTGGCAAGTATTGTTGAGTGCAAAAGGCTTTGGGTATGAACAGAGCCTGCAAGTCATTACTGACATAAAGTAAACTAGGCTTTGAAGTAAAGTACAAGCATCTTGATTATAACAGCAGATATCCTTACTTGAAGAAATTAAAGAGGCGGCAATCTGTAACAACGGTATGGAGGTGCAGCAGTCTTAAGCAGCTTTTCTGAAAGTATTTTAGGTCAACCTGAAGCTGAAAAGGCTTCTGTGTTCCTCTTCAGGTATCTTTTGATTCTGAAAAACTCTCTCAAGGTACTGAGAGTCAGAAAGCCATTACAAATATATTCAGGCCATAGGATATGAGAAGAAGCCAAAAATTTACTTTATAAAAATCAGTTAAAGCCAGAGAATATTCAAGTAAGGATGCAGCATAGAAATAATTGGAAATCATGAAAATATATTTAATGAAGTAATGAAATACATAGGTGAGTCAGTGATCTTGAAGAACTATAATCTAGTGCAGTATCCTACAGCATGATCATACTATACTGCTTCTTAAGGACCTTGAAGAGCTGCATTTAGAAAAATAGACATGACAGCATTTTCTAGATACAAACAAGGACAGGTAACGTTCAGAAAAGTAGCTCCTGATTGCATTCTTTAAAATGGAATAATTCTACTTTGCTCACCTTTGAGCACAGGATATTTGTGCAGGCAGATCACAGGTCATTAAAAAGCATCATGAAAAAAACACAGCTGAGTGCACCCAAGTGTGTACAGCAGATGTTACTGGGACTTGAGTGTTATGATACAAGAATAAACTGCTCCTCTGGAAAGCCACTCATATTTCAGATATGCTGTGAAATGCATACTTCCCTGATTGTAGTAGAAATGACATGGCTCTGACAAAGAGGAGATAAAGTCTGTCAATATGTGGAAAAAAGATCAGCTAAGAAATATTAGGAATGAAAATTAAAACAAAATAGAAAATATAATTATGCCAGTATATAAATTAATGGTGTTGCTAGAACACTTGTCGCAGTCGGGCGCGCAGAGGTCTGACCACCTCCCAAAGGGAGAAGGGTTGAGGGTATGCGGAATAGATTTATGGGAAATTGAGTTTTTTGCTCACTGTTTTAATAAGGCAGAAAAATCATGTGGTCGGTTCACCACAACACTGTTCATAGGTCAGGTCAAACTGTCTCAAGAAGATAAAGCAATAGTGGGAGCAAAAATTGTTCTAGAGCAGGCTACAAGAGATCAGAGACATAGAAGACCAAATAAGATTTTAAACTTGAAATTATGTACAAAATATAAAATCATGAAAGGAGTGCAGATACAAGTAGGGAATAATCCCTTTTCTTATTAAAAATCAGGGGAGAGAATTGAATTACTGTATATAAATTTTAAAGAAAATGAATAGTTTTTTTTTACATGATGCAATGTAACTTGGTAGAACTTATTCCCACATGTTTTGGATAACAAATAGATAAGAATGTGAAGAAAAGAAACAGCCTTTAACTGGAAGTGAATTCTCAGTTACTGCATTCTGAAAACTTTTAGCCCAGGGTGGACTCATTTTCATTCTCTTTTCATCTCTGATATCTTTCTGTTCAATTTTTGCCAGTAATCACTTGCAGCCGCTTTGAATGCAACTGTCTCTCTTTATGATACATGTACTGACTGCAAGATCTAAATACTCCAAAACAGCCTGAATTAAGATACAACAGACAGTGCATTTATTTATATTTTAGGGTTGATTAAACTACCATAGGAAAAATAAACTGTGTGTAAGAAGCATAGGTGGGACCTCAGCTGGTCAGAAGCTTGAGCTAAAACTGCCCCTAAATAAGCATAACATACAATAGCAATTTTCTAACCTTTAAAGCTTGTAACATAATATAAAAATATAAACTACTGTGATGGTGCTATTAAAAAATAGAGACAATTCCAATATGCAGAGTGACATGATTTTTTTCTTCAAAGTATGCTCAGAAACCAGTATTGCATTACTTTTTTCTCATTTGCAACTTTACAGATACTAATTGACTCAAAAACTATTCTGATCATAGTATCTGTATGTTTCTAAACCTGGGATACATGAACAAGAAAAGGATACAGAAACTCATTTTACATGACTCTTGTTGCTAGGAAGAGTGCTCCACTGGGATTCCTCACTAAGCTTGTTTGTCTCACTCTGCCTGGGATTTTCAAAGTGACAGCTCAGTGACATAGTGGAAACTCAGACTGATTCAGGTTTTCTGTTTGTTTTTCCATCATCTTTAATTCTGTAACTGTGGAATTTCTAAACAATAGGTCAAATCCTCAGAGGTTAGTAAGTAGTTCTGAGTTTTTTGAAACATATGGAGCTACAGCAATTCACAGTCCAAGGCTGGTAGCCTGTTTGTGTCTACAGAGAACTGAAGAATCCCAGTGAACTCAGTATCAGTCAATTACTTGATTTAGGCTTTGATCTCATTCGTGCTAAATTCATTCTCTGGTTTACGACTGCCTGGAGGAAAATTACAATCAGTTCCAAAATCATTTTTCTCTTCCTGATTTTCTTATCTTTAATGTTTTAGTTTCTGATCTTGATCCTTTTTTTCCCCCCTCTCTTTTTTTTTTTTTTTCTTACTGTCCTCCAACCAGTAATAAAATTAGAAGTAGTATAGTGTTATCAAAACACAGTGTGGGAAACTGTATTACACAACCTACACATTTTAAAACTGGATATGTTAGCCCAAAAATTTTAAAGTGCTAGAATGTGTGACTACATGTTATTGTGACTTTTTTTCCATTTGACAGAACCTCCAAGTACAACGCAGGTTCTGTGGAGGATAACAACCACACCAAGCATCCAGTATGTTTCATGCTTTGTTATGTACTTCACTCACAAAAGGGATGTGACAATATATTTATTGATAAAAAACAGCATTTCAACAAAGTTTGAAACAGTAAATGCAACATTAAGGAAAAAAGGATTCGATGGCAAGGTACACCTGATAATTTACTACACGGAGGACAAGATAAAACAATAGTTTATCTTGAAAGATTATGTGTACAATTGAGTTTCAGTATACCCTTAGTAAAATTTCAAAGTTTAAGCATGTTATATGTCACCTACCACAGCTCTGTTGCACAAGGAATCTCTTAACCCAGGGGAGTATCCTCAAGAGGCGTACCTCTCAAGGGGAGATCCTGGAGTGCAGCCAGCTGCCGTGCCACAGAGCTCAAAGGGCTCTTGGGCTGCCTACTATTTATGGGGATAAGATGATTGACTTATAGTCATATTTTCCTATTGCTCTTACACCTGAGCGTATTGTTCAAGCTAGCCCATGGATATGGTATTGTTATGTATTTCCCCTGAATCTGGCTTAGCAGGGTGGGATCGTTGTACCTAGATGCAATCACCACACCCAGATGCATCAAAGCAGACAACCGGAGATAAGGTCGATGAGGGGTAAAAAGTCACAAGCATTAAGATGTGAAATACTGAGTTTTTTCAAGGATCAAAGAATGAATTCAAATGACTTCAACAGCTAAAGGGTCCTCAGTTAATGGAGACGTCTTTGTGTCAATGAAGAGTGCAAATATTCTGACCTGAAGATGTAGAACGACTCCATTCATACCACTACACCTCCATTACAAAAGATTTTTCAGGTTCTTTTACTGCATTCTACAGCAGTGTGATCTTTCAGGCATTTGCCTCTAGAAACTGATAGAAAAGATGTGTTTCTTTTGCTGTCAGTATTGAAATACAGAGATAGCACAGAAGAAATATAGTGAACTTTTACATAAATGTGACTATACCGGTTGTAAGTAAAAGCGAACAAGTATATTTAACTGGTAACCTAATAAGCAATTCCTGTGTAATTAAGACAGAGGCCAGGAAGAGAAAATAGTCTAAACTGTTTAATTCCTGAACAACAGATAAATACAAAGTATTATCTAAGGACTACCAGACACCTCATATAACACGGCGCTTCCCAGTCTTCAGTCTCAAAGACCATGTCCCTTATCAATGAAGAAAAAATGAGATTTTTTTCCCCACTGGTTTTATGATTCTAAGCCCATAGCAGTGAAAAGAAAGTATCAGATAAAGGAAGTAAAGAAAAGGGGGAATGACAAAGGTAGAAAAGTAATATCTCCTATGCTTGTAATCAAGGTCATCATACTTTGAATGGAAATAAGAAAAATCCTAAACACTAGAATACAGGAAAGAGTTGTTAATCTATCTCCTGTTGAACAGGTTCAGAGCTGCTACTTAGTGTTTCCTTTCCTAGTCCTTAAAATCTCCTCTCGTTGAATACATTTAATTTAGGAAATGGCAAGTCCATCTTATCCAGATTGTTAATTCCTGATTAAATACCGTGCTTTGGTGTTTGCTAACATTTACCTCATTTTGAGACTCCGCAGAGCTTTTGGGCATAGACATGCTGTCGTGTTCTTCTTGTACTCCGTGTTTCCACTAACAGAAATTGCAGGAGCCATGAATAAGAGCTACTATGTGACAAATGGAAAAAGAAATTGTAAGCATCACAGGTGAGGAGATTCTTTGCATGATCTTTCCATATGAGGTCTGAAAAACAAAGTTAATGTACCAGGGTAAAAAAAAAAAAGAAAAAATGGTCAAAAGCAGAAGCACACAGCTACAATTTAAAATTGGTTAATGTTGCATTTGCATTATTTTTTTTCCTTGCTGTGTTATCTCACTGAACACTTGAAATTTTTATTTTGCATGTAGTAAAAGAAACACAGTTGCAGCATTGTGGTCTTTGATCTACTCCAGTTAAGTACAGTTTAACAATATTTTATAAATCCAGTAGGTGAAGAAGATCTCCTTTGTATGAGGAATATGACCGTTATGCTGTTGGTGTTACTCAAAATGAAGGTTTTTTTCAGATTCTCTAGTAATCTTCAATGCTTCAGAAATATTTGTGATTTCTATTTTGTATGTTGGAGAGAACAAGAAAGTGTTTTCTAGCTGACTGAAATGATGAAACAAATTTAAGCAAATCAGGATTAAGTCAGTCTCACTATAATGTTAATTTCAAAGTCAGATTAATTGTAATATTTTAAAATTTTGAGCTATCTTTGTTTAGAAACAACCTCTTCCCCTATCAGACCAAGCAAATTTTCTTTGAAAATATGTCTGAAAGATTTTTTTTTCCTAGCTTGTAGGAGACAGACTTGCAGGGTGGAAAGGAGGAAAAGGAATATATAACACTGATTGCCACAGTAAGAAATTGTTATCAACGGAGAAAGCAGCATTTTGAACAAAGTGTACAGCTTCTTATCTGTACAATATGTATTCAAAGTAATTTTGGGGGAAGGATATAGAATACTATTTCTTTTTTAAATAACCTAGATTAATAAAATTGTTGTGAGTTTTTGGTTTGTTTGGTTTTTTGTGGGTTTGGTTTTCTTTTTTTTTTTCCCTTGAGCAGGTAGCCAACACTCTGAGGCTTACAGGTTGCTTCCATTGCTAAGAAAAATTACTGATGGAGCTCAATTATTTTGGATTCATTCCTGCTGATTTTCATGAGCATGTCAGATGGCTTTATCAAGCCAGAGGAAGCAATTTGCACAATTTTGGTTTTCTAACTAGCCTCCTCAGTTAGTACAAACGCTAGTCCACAGTTGTTTTGGGCCCCGATCAATCTTTACTATCTTCTGGCTCCCTATTGCCTTTTGCATCCTTTCACATACAAGCACACATCATTGCACAGCTAGCATACGAGTGATACCGCTCTCACATATTTTATACATGTCCAGGAAACTTATTCTGAAGATGTTCTCAGAAGTTTAATTGAAGTCCTGTTTGGGAGAGTGATTTCATTTTTTTCAGCCACTTTCCACCTCTGTGCTATTTTAAATACTTCCTCACTCAACCAGGCTGACAGGCAGATCCACGATACCAGTGAGGTAAGTCATTGCCCATTTATCAAAGACAAGAGGACAGGCAGCTTTCAGCTTTTTCCAGCATTACCATTGTCAGTAACATGTAGACACCAGGGCTATACTCATTAACACTGCTCAAGTAAGGCATGCATGCTTGTCAGGTCAGAAGGATAGAGCTTTGGGCTCCTTTCTTGTCACTGATGTTTGGAGTGGGTGTCTTGCAGTTGTATACAGGGAATCATACTTTTTATGTGAAACATGGTACAAACATAACCGAAATATGGGAAGAAGAGAAGGAGAAAGGGAACATTTACTGTCTTCTAACATTTCTTCATGAGCAAAACAAATCTCCTTTCCAGCTCTTTGCATCTAAGAAATCTGGAAGGATCTTTGTCTTTATAATAGGTACAACTAGTTGCATAAAAGATTAATGTGATTCTTCCACAGCTGAAAAGCACAATTAATATTGATAAACAACATTAAAATCACAAATGCTAGTGGAGTTATAGATCTTATTTGAAAAGCAATAGTTTAAGTCTATAGTGTATGCCCAGGGAGGTGATGGAGTCATCATCCCTGGAGGTGTTCAAAAAACGGGTAGATGTGGCCCTTTGAGACATGGTCTAGGGGATGGGGTGATGTTCAAAGAAGGTTGGACTAAATGATCATGGAGGTCTTTTCCAACCTGAATGATTCTATGACAGTACGTCCACAGTCTGCTGATGATATAAAACTGGGAGGGGTGGCTGACACACCAGAAGGCTATGCTGTCATCCAGTGCAACCTGGACAGGCTGAAGAAAAACATGATGACATTCAATGAGGGCAAGTGTAGAGTGCTGCACCTGGGGAGGAATAATCCCATGTACCAGTACAGGTTAGGGGCTTACCTGCTGGAAAGCAGCTCTGTGGGAAGAGAACTGGGTGGGAGTCCTGGTGGACAACAGGATGACCATGAGCCAGCAATGTGCCCTTGTGGCCAAGAAGGCTAAAGGCATCCAGGGTGCATCAAGAAGGGTGTGGTCGAGGGAGGTTCTCCTTCTCCTCTACTTTGCCCTGGTACAGCCGCATCTAGAGTACTGTGTCCAGTTCTGGGCTCCCCGGTTCAAGAGAGACAGGGAGCTGCTGGAGAGGGTGCAGAGAAGGGCTATTAAGATGATTAGGGGA
>VZZY01000051.1:59162-94987 GCA_013400335.1 Eurystomus gularis
TGAGCTCAGGAAGTTCCATCTAAACATGAGGAGGGACTTCTTTACTTTGAGGGTGGCCGAGCACTGGAACAGGCTGCCCAGGGAGGTGGTGGAATCTCTGTCTCTGGAGACATTCAAAACCCACCTGGATGCCTTCCTATGTAACCTGCTCTAGGTGGCCCTGATCTGGCACAGGGGTTGGACTAGATGATCTCCAGAGGTCCCTTCCAACCCTACAATTCTATGATTCTGTGATTTAGACTTTAGACTTTATTAGTTTTGGTTCATGTAATTATCATTATCAAGGGAATAGTTACTTTTCTTTCTTTTGCAATTAATTTTCACACAACTGTTTTTTTTTTTTCTTTTTGCCAGAAAAAAAGAGGGATCAAAATGGCAGTCAAAGGGGTTTGGAAAAGTATTTACTAAATTTTAATTATTTTATTGTGTTATATATTTCATTTGTCTGTATAAACATTACTACACTCTCTTCGTTGGTCCTAATAACATCATTCTTTTCATCAGTATCCAAACAAAAAAAACCCCTTTTGATCTCTTTTTTAGAAAAGTGAATTGATTTAGTCTGTTGGCTATTTATCAACACTGTTATCATACAATAATTGACCGGTGACAATAATTTCATTTCTCAATTGTGTCTAAAGTAATCTGTAAATTATATTACTGAGCCTTACTCATTGCATCTGACATAATTTGCATTTTGTCTGGCTGGCCATGTAGACTTTCTTTGGAGTTTTAGATTGCCAGAAAAGTAATGTAGAATAAGAATGGCTTCCTGCCAATCAAATCACAGAACACTGAATAGGTCAGAGTTACACAGTATATTACCGTTTTTCAGAAATTGTACTGAGTATTAAAATTCTCTGATGTCTCATTTCACTGACAAAGATTATAATGAGACAAGGAAACAGAACAGGATGGATCAGGCCTTGTAACCACAATTTTTATGAAGGTGATAAATGCGAAAAAAGCCCCACCAAAACATCAACCCCTTCTCATTATGTCCAAACTTCTAATATATGAGGTTCTTTAGTTAGGAACACCCATAGGAAAATTCCTCAGATCAGAACTGTCCAGGCAACTCTGGGTTAGAAATAGAACATAGTAAATCTGTCTCAGGAGTAGAATGTGAAATGAATTGTGAGAGAAAATGAACAAGAACTAAATGGTAAGTAAATTGCACCAGACGGTTTCCTGCTATAGTTTACTACGTGCTCTGCAAAATTCAGTAGATATTCTAACTGCTACTTCAAGGTAGAGTGAAACCAAAGCTCAAAACCTCTTCCACACTGGATGAATTCCTGGATGAGTAACAAAGTAGAATCTGTCAGGAAAGTTGGCATTCCTGGACTCTGGGACCCTTGGTGAAATCAGTCTTTAAACTCATTGGTATTTTACCATTTGGGCCTTTGTCCCAGAATCAGAAAATATGTTTTTAAAAGGAAGCAGCAGTTATATCAAAGCTTTTAAGAAACATATGTAATTGTTTATATTCATTTTTGTAATGTAAGTCCTGCAGAAATACAAGTCTATAATATCATCCTTCATCTGGTGTCTCACTGTATTGTGAATACATTTCAGTAGTATCTTCACGTAAGCGAAATTGTACCACAGATAGGAAGTGGTGTAGAATTGTCCCTGGATCCACCAAAGTGCAGTGAATGCCATAGTACAGCACAGGAGAACACATTTATATGTAAGGCTTTAGAGCAGAGATTAGGAGACATAGGTCCAATTTCTGTTTTTAACTTGAAATTTCATGTTTGTGTGGAATTCAGTTTCTAAGTGGAGAATGCAATAGTTTTGGTGGCTTTTACTGGTACTTTTGTGGTAAGTGTATTCATGATTTTTAGTCCCACAGGTGTTACTGTGATGGCAGTCATATATTTCCCTATATTTGAAGTTCATTACATCAGTAAATGAATAATGTGATTATATTTTAAACTAAACTGACAAGTTCTAACAAGTTGCAAATTTTATAACCTATTTTCACTGTAGAGCATGAGGACACATGCTCGTGCATGACAGGGTATCAGTCTTTGACAAATTAGAAGGAAAGGGTGGGAGAACAAGGTCTCAGTGGTATCATCACATGCTGAACTTAATTATGTCTTCCCCCAAATAATTTCTCTTTCCTTATTTGGCTGTAGCTAGGGTGTATGAAGACTTTATTATCCTCTTTCACTGCACCTTTGAAGCTATAGGTGGAAGATGCTCAAAGATTGGAACCTGTTCAGTTAGGGACCACCAAAATGACTAGGCAGCTGAAGTACTGCCACAAAGGAAAGTCTGAGAGAACTGGATTTATTCATTTTTAATAAGAGAAGGCTAGTGGAAACTTACTGTTGTCTCCAGCTATGTCAATGAGAGATTGCAGAGGAGAGATAGACTTGTTTTGATTGTATAAAGTAAAACAATAGTAAGCAATAGGAACAAGTTGCAACGAGGTGTCCATATCTGGGGCTAAACTATAGCAGTTGCTCTGACCCCTCCTCAGCCAAGAAGGAGGATCAGGAAAAGTAGAAGACACTCATGGGTTGAAATGAAAACTGGTTTAATGAAACAGCCAAACTTATACCAAGACCAATATAAAGTATACAAAGCTATATTCAGCCCAGCAAATGTTCAGAAGTCACAATAAACAGGAAAGCAGTCCTCAGGAGCAGAGTGGTAAACAAGCCACTCCAGGGCTGGGAAGAAACAGGAGGAGACCGAAGCAAGAGAAGCTCCTGCCCTCAGAAAAATTCCCCATTATAATAAGTGAGGCGTTTATGGTATGGGGTACAACCATTAGCCAACTTGGGTCAGCTACTCTGGCTGACTCAAAA
This sequence comes from Eurystomus gularis, assembly GCA_013400335.1. NCBI lineage: Eukaryota > Metazoa > Chordata > Aves > Coraciiformes > Coraciidae > Eurystomus > Eurystomus gularis. The sequence goes on from VZZY01000051.1 coordinate 61,988, forward strand.
TTACTAATGGTCTGCTACCATGGCTGGCCTATGATTCTATCCCAGCGAAATCAGGACACTAGGAAAGTTATGATTAGGTGTTGCAGGAAAGAAATTGCGATGAGGATGGTCAAACACTGGAACATGTCCTCCAGAGATGATGCAGAACCTCAGACTTTCAAGATATTAAAAACCAAACTGTACAAGGCTCTGAGTGACTTGATGTAAGTTGATCACTCTCTACCTGGGGGCTTGAAGCAGATGAGATCCAGTGGCCCTTTCCTATCTGCATTATTCTGTTATTCTTGCATTATTCTATTATTCTATAGTTCCTTACCTGATTTGCAGGCATTGTCGCAACATTTATTTGTCAGTGGAAAAACACATGCTATTTCTCAGCACAATGTCAGAATCAAGAGTATAAACAACTTCTCAAAGTCAGAGAAAGTCAGTAGTGATCTGTAATAATCATTATTTGCATAAGAATATAGAAAAAAAAGACTGTTATGGGAAGTGAAAAAGCATGAACTCATACAAAGCTTTGAAAAAACCGTATACTTATTGGATGGGATTCATGAAAAGTGTTACATGGGTATGTTTTTTATCTTCCTTAGCATAAGCTGTGTTATTTAGGTTGTGTGATTTATTATTCTTGAGACAATCATTAGGAAAAGAAGAGACAGCCCAGTTAAAATGTTCCATATAATCTGGAAGTGATTGGTGTAAACTATGCAACTCTTTGACCTTTCTAATATTCTGCCAGTTTGATAACCTTTCTCAGTTCTTCTTCAGAGCGTCAATCACCTCTGAAAAGAGAAAGGAAAATAAAAAATAAAGGAGGCAACTACTCACCTGAACAAAAAAAGTAGGGACAGAGTTGGTTTTGACTGCTTGGACTTATTATATGACTGCTAGAAACTTGCATAACTGATTGCTCATTTAATGACATTAAGTCATGTCTTGGAACTGCACTGCTCTGGTCTGTACTTAAAATTAAAGTCCTGTTGTCATAAATGCTTTGAGAGGGCACTTGGTGGATTGCTTGAAATGGATGTAGTTTGCATTTGTTGTTCTTTACAAGGCAATAAGAAGTCTTCATTTTAAAGCTTACAGTGTAAATCTATATTTTAAAAATAAAAACAAAACAAGCAACACTATTTTCCAAACTAGATTGTAATGGGTCATTCAGAACCAATGCTGGTCTATAAATTCTGCTGAGGCAAATCTTTGAATCCTATGATAGGTCAAACACCATAAATTATAATGCCAGAAGCGATACCGAATGTGACCTACAATAAAAGCTAGGATTAGCATTCTTAATTGATAGGAGGAACTAGAGAAACCTCTATTGTGCCTGATGCACAAGTAGAACTCTCTGTAAGTTAGTCTAATAATTATCTCACAATTTAAATAAAAAACTTATTAGTAGGCTGAATTTGTTCAGCTTCAGCTTCTAGACACTGTAAATTGTCAAACTTCTGTGGCCAGAGCATATTACTGAGATCTATGTGCACAGATTTAGATAGTTTTTTAGGTAGTTTTATATGCATAGATTTAGAGTGGGATTCATCTCAACTAAATTTAAAGGTGAGACTCAGCTCGAGATGAAGAATCTTAAATGTACGTGTGTATATGTAACAGTCTATAAATGAACTAAATTTGCAAAAATCCTGGTTTTAGACAATGGAGTCAACAGCATTTGGAGGTCTAGGCAGCTGGACAGCTAATATGTTGAGTAAAATTTCTCTTCAGGCTCTTTTGACTGTACTGTCTCGATCTCCATTGACAATAACAGGATTTTAGTCATTCATTGCACAGGTACTCAGCTGTTTTAGGTATCTTAGTTTGTGCTTGAATCACAATTTAGCTGAATATCTTGCTTTCTACCAAATGCTGGTAACTCAACTAACTTGCCAAAATCCAAAACCCCTCTGTATATCTGCCCTCCTTCATAAAATGTCTCTGAGAAGGACATGTTAGATGAGGCCTTGAGCAACCTGGTCTAGTGGGACGTGTTCCTGCAATAGCAGGGGGGTTGGAACCAGATGATCTTTGAGGCTCTTTCCAACCCAAGCCATTCTATGATTCTGTGATTCTATGTAGACACCTCAAAAAGAGCAATAAGATGGGAAAGTATTTCCACAGTCAGTGAGTGTTAGCCAATAAAGTTCTCTGGCTGAACACAAAGTACTTTTTTTTTTTGGTTGGTTATAGTGTATGTCAAAACCTATTTCCTAAGGGAAAGTGAGTTCAAGTCTCAACCAATAGAAATTATGACATCTCAAAACCACCATAGAACTCATCCACGAAGTACTGAAGCATCTGTTCAGGTTTAAACACTTCAATAATGTGCCAACTTGAGTGCTGAAAGTTAAGCAGATGGTTAAATTCTCTGCTGGACTGGGGTCATTGCTTGTACTTTAGAGCACATGTGGACTCATGACAAAATGGACTGAAAATTAAATGACTACAATTAAACTTCTGTGTGTATGTTGTCTCCTGCTTTTGTGTAATCTACCTTTGTACTTTTCAGATCTCAAGGGCTGCCCATAGCATCTGGTCCACTGTCTGTGTCTTGTATAGAGAGGTCTGATATACTGCTCACTGTTTTAATAAGGCAGAAAAATCATGTGGTCGGTTCACCACATCCTGCTAATAAGCTTCCATACATTAACTTTGTAACATATAGAAGTTCAGGAACCTTTTAAAGGAGGCACAAAATAGCTGTGAAGTTCAAAACTAACATTGAGGAATTACCTTAAACTCTAATTGTGTTGCTTTCTGTCTCCTAAATATTTTTATGAGAGTATATTTTACTTCCCTGATTGAAGAAAGGAAGTGGGGATTGGAGGAACTACAAAGTCAGGAGGGAAAAGGAGGAAGATTTGTTTGTTTGCTGGTTTAATTAAGAAATGGATATTTTTTCTTTTTTCTGGAGGTTTTGATGTAATCAAACTGCATCTATGAGACAAAAGAACTGGTGCCAATGTCCTGCTTTGTTGCAACCTGTATTATAAATATGGATGTAAGCCAGACTGTGCTTAAAAAGAAAGAATGCCAAGGATAGAGGTAGAACAGTTTCTCTTCTTTCTATTCATTCTTGAGATAGAGAAAACAGAAGTTTCACATTTCTTTCAACTATTGCAATATATGAAAAAGGAGACAAGAAACTGTTCTTGCCACCCTAAACAATAGATTCTCCAGATTTAAATGGAGATAGATGGAAGTATTAAGATGGTGTAAAGTGTGGGTATAGATAAGTAATAAACATTACAGTTCACCAGTGTGGTGCCATGCATCAATCTGTAAAACAACAAATAATACATATATTACTATGGACACTTATCTGAAATTGTATGGGATGTTTCACAAGGTGAAGATTTTCAAAGGATGTGGGGATAATGGTGGATAATCAGCTGAACACTGTCTTCTAAAACCCCTTCTTTGCCTATAAGTGGTAGACATCTTCCTCCAGTGAATGAAACCCAGAGTCTCACAGGATTAGGAACAGAGTTTTAATAAAGGCAGAAGCAAGAGGGACACCAGATGTGTCCAGTCATCAGTGGTAGTGCTGCCATTGGTGCAGCTTCCAAACAAGAAGAGGAATTATTCTTGCTGATCCATGAAAGAAGCTGGTAAAAAGAAAGGTAGGATCCAGGGTAGGATGGAACGGTAGAGGGAAAAAAAGCTCTAAATCAAAAGTATCTGAGGCCTCAAATGGTCTTGCTTCAGGTGTGAGCAACAGGTTTTATGACCTATGAATCCTTCATTTTATTCAATTCTCACACCTGATGTTGCTTAAATTACTCAGGATGTCTTGAGTTCCTCTTATGTCAAGATCTTCAAATTTTACACATTGGAGTATGTTCTCTGGAATTCCTCAGATTTCTGAAATACAGGAAATTACAGTTAAACATAAGAAAATATTTTTTACTGTTAGGGGGGAGGCTGTGGAGTCTTTCTTGGAGATATTAAAAATCCATGTGGACATAGCTGTAAGCAACCTTCTCTAGTCACTCCTTTGAGCAGGGGGCTGGACTGTGCAATCTCCAGAGCTACCTGCCAGCCTCTACTATTCTACACTAAGAGAAGACCTATCCTCTGTTCTTTGTCTAAAGACCCTCTTATATATCATTAGGAGATAAAAATGGAGACTGAAGGATATTCTGTGTCTCAGGGAAAAGTGAAATAAAAATTTGGTGTCCTCTTCAGCCTGGAAATTTCTAGGTGAACACTAGCTTCTTCAGCATGAAAGCAGTATGCAATTGGCAGCTGTCAAGGGTCCCCCTCACCTTTCAAGAGACTGAGTTGAGGCTGACTGGACTGCAGTTCCCTGCATACTCCTTCTTGCCCTTTTTGAAGACAGGAGCGACATCTACTTTACTCCGGGCCTCAGGCACCTCTCCCAGTCACCATGATCATTCAAAGATTATCAGGAGTAACCTCAAAATTATATCAACCAGCTCCCTCAGTACTTGTAGGGGCATCCTATCAGGACCCACGGATTTATGTACATACAATTTGCTTAACTATTCCTTGACCTGATCCTCTTCTCCCATGAGCAAGTTCTCCTTGCTTCAGACTTCTTCCATGGTCTCTGAGGCTTGGGGTTCTTGAAGGCTAGACTTGCTAGTAAAGACTGAGGCAAAGAAGGGATCCAGTACCTCAGCATTCTCCATGTCCTGAGTCTCCAGCTCACCTGCCCTATTCAGCAGTGGACCCATATTTTCCTTAGTGTTCCTGTTATTACCTATGCACTTTTAGAATCACATCCTGTTGTCTTTCAGTTCTCTAGACAAATTCAATCCCAGTTGGGATTTGGCTTTCCTAACCTCATCCCTGCATGCTCTGACAGTGGCTTTGTGTTTGTCCCAGGATATCCATCCCTGCTTCCACCTTCTATATACTTCCCTTTTTTTTGCATTTGTCCAGGAGCTACTTGGTCATCCATGCAGGCATCCTGTCATTTTTGCCTGACTTACTACTTGGTGGAATGGGCTGCTCTTCAGATTGGAGGAGGTGATCCTTGGGTATTACTCAGCTTTCTTGGGTCCCTCTTCCCTACAGGACCTTTTTCCATGGGACATTTCCAAGAAGATCTTTGAAGTGGCCAAAGTTTGCACTGCTGAAGCGCAGTGCTGGGATCCTGGTTTTGCCCTGCTCCTTCATCTTAGGATTCTGAGCTCCCAACTGTCATGGTCACTGCAGCCAAAGCTCCCTTCAGTCTTCACAACATCCCCAATGAGCCTTCCTTATTTGTGAATATAATGTCCAGCAGAACATCTTTCCTCATTAATTCCTCTATCACCTGGGTCAGGAAGTTGCCATCGTTATCCAGAATCTCCCAATTATGCCCTTCTGTGCTGTCCCTCCAGCAGATATTGGGGTGATTGGAGTCCCCTATGAGGACCTGAGCCTGCAAATATAATACTAATTCTGTCTGTAGCAGTCTACCAGAAAACAGAAACAGGAAGTGATGGGGATTTTCAGATGTCCTAAGTTTCAGGTACTCTTTGTATACTTTTGACTTTCAAATTCTGCCTTGAATTAATTTAGATGTATTTACAATGAACTCTAACTTAATGAAGTGTTTCTGACCAAGATGGGAAAAAAATAAAAAAGCCAGCACTAGTTTGAAAATGATGGATGTCAACATAGAGAAAGTTTTAATGTTCATATTCAACATTGCACTGAGCCTGAATATTTCCACCTGGCCTTATTCATCTCATTTACATCAATGACAGTACATGCATATTTGAATGAGTTTAATAAAAGTCTTGTTACATTACCGCACCATTTTCCTCTTAAGGTCTTACGCTGAGAATTGTTAGTGACTGGATCATGTACTGGGAACGCACACCAGGAATGTATTTTTGGCCCATATCATAAAATGTGATTTCTCCTGCATGCCAGAAGTATTAACATAGGAGGAACAAGCAATGTGTAATGTTGTGTTGTTGTGCTGGTTCAGCAATCATCACTTTATGCTGTCATCAGTTGCATGATCACACAGGCCAACCCTGAACTCACCAACATCCCCTCAGAAGTCTTCTTTCAGACAGTCCTGCCATAGGTTCCTGTGGTGCCAGCATTGCCTGCTGGACACAATGGACAGAGATGGCTTCTCAATGGCCCTTCACATGGAAGGACACCACCCAGAGAGCCCCAACAGAATCCACACTCAGCAGGAAGCTCTTCTGACTAATTGGCCCCTGGTTAAAATATTCCTGGCCTTGCCCACCACCCCAACCATGACCACCTGGGTGAGTGTGGAGCCACAGAGAGACAGGTGGGCCAGGTTCTGCCTCTGGAACATGAAGCCAGTGGGGAAACCAAAACATTCTGCTAAGTTATGACTCATTCACAGGTCAACTTCAACTTCGGGCCCACAACTCTGGCCCCAGCACTTCATGTGTCAGAGCTTCAGAGCAAAGTATTTCTATTAGCATACTTTGTTTTCCAGTATGTTAACTCTTATAGTAAGGTGGCATCATTAGTGCATCCTACCCATATGTGCCTTCAACACTTGAAACAAAGTCTTTCCTTTTGCCTTCTTACAACCTCTTAAATTTATTACACACTGAAATGATCTTAAATCTTAGTTAAGAAACACCATCCTTGACATTGATCAAGGGAAAACTCTTGGGGTAACTGCTCATCTTTTTCAACCACTCTGTTGCCTTTTAATTCATGGTGAACTAGCAGAGAATGTAGGTGTTATGCTGAACTGGGATTCACAGGCAGCAGCAGAGATTAGGAATTCTTATCATGAAATTATCACACTCGATAATTGTTGGAAATATATCTCAGGCAGAGAGAACTTTCAATCAGTTACTGTCTTTTTAAAGTACTTTTTAATTGAAATTGATAGAATGTTCAAGATAAGCAAAGAAGAGAGGACACTGGCAACTGACAGACTTCTATGCCTTCCCATGTTATGAGTCCTAGCCTATATTCCGAAGCAGTTGCTCTTTTATTTTTTAAATTCAGGTGTATAAGCCCTAGACACCATAATGTTTCAAATCTACCAGTGACTCCGGGAGATGCATCTTTGAATGTATTTATCATATGTTTTTTTCTTGCAATTAAAGAAGCAATTCTATTTTACTAAAAAATTAAATCTGTTTCTGTCACTGAGTTGGCCATTAACCTAGCTGTAGAAAACATACTTTTCTATCAATGGTTTTAGAAGATTTCAGTCTGAAGTTCCCACTGGGGCAAGCAACTGCCCATACAACAGGCTTTGGTTTCTTTACTTTTGCTTGCTGCAAAAATATTTAAATATTACAGACAGAATCAATATTTTTATCGAAAGGAGTTGAGAGAATCACTTCCCAAAGACTAATAGCCAGATGCACAACACTCTTCAAAGAAGTGGCATGCATTGCTTCAAACCCCTTCAGACATATGAGGAAAGCAACAGTTTTCCAAAACCTAGGTATGGATGTAAAACATTGTGCTGATGAATCAAGAGGAAACCATGGTGTCCTTGTTATATTTTTTTCTAGGTTAATGCAACTACTTTCCTGTTAACACCATTTTCATTGAAACAATGACTTCCTAGAAAGAAAGAAAAAAATACGACCTGCAGTTATAGAACTTAACTATTTATTTGAAATGGGCAGAGATCTTTTGCCAAATATTAATGTTTATAATAAGAAAATTTATTAATATTTTAATATTGTGATTCTAAATCGAAAGAAAACTATTTAGAATTGGCTCAAGGAAGAGAGAAGATGACAACACAAGAAATGATTAAAATTTGAGAATCCTGTTTTTTGAGGTTTTCTGACAGCAGAAATCATGGTCAGCTGAATAACAAAGTTGTTGGAGATGAAAGTTGACTCATGTACACCCAAAGCTTTAATTAATTTGCAAATAGATAAATTGGATTTTATTAATCAGTGTTCTAGGGAAATGGTTAAAATGCAGTTTGGAAAGCCACATTTGGCTTGTTTCTAACACTCAATATCATCAGATGGATTTTTCTTTTCTCACTTACTGTCTCACATTGCAGTTTCTAATTATTATATCTTGTGGCTTTGAGTTGTTTTTTTAATTGATAGGAGCATGTAAGAGTCCGAGAAAGTTATTTCTTTTCTGCTGGCTTTTTGGGGGAGGGGTGGGGTGGGGATGCTGTGTATAATTATCTGTTAAGAAAAAAAAGTATGTTCCTAATGAATTACAAATTAACAAAATCCCTCCTAAATTTCTCATCTACTGAAGGTTTTCTGACATTAGGTGTGAAACATGACCTAAGCATTTCATAAGTCATGAATAAACACAATTCCTTTTCCATTAGTACTTTGGTATTTGGGGTTTATGTTTGTGTTTGTGGATTTTTTGCACCTTTACACTGGATTATAAACTTTAATAAAGAAAAAGTGAGACTATAAGAACAACTGAAATAAAGAAATTACTAATAAGCCTGGTAATTAGGAATTAATTATAATTCTCATCAGATTTATTTTAACTAAGAGTGTAATAAAAGATATAAAACATTCTACAAGAATTTAGACTACGCTTACTTCTGCTACATGCAAGTTATTTCTTTTATTCACAGAATCAAAGAATAGTAGGGGTTGGAAGGGAACTCTGGAGATCATGCAGTACAAGCCCTCTGCCAAAGCAGGTTTGGCTAAGGCATGTTACACAGGAATGTGTCCAGGTGGGTTTTGAAAGTCTCCAGAGAAGGAGACTCCACAACCTCTTTGGGCAGCCTGTTCCAGGGCTCTGTCACCCTAATGGTAAACAAGTTTCTCCTCGTATTGAGGTGGAACTTCCTGTTTGCAAATTTTTATCATCCTTGTAGCCCTCTGTTGGACTTTCTCTGGTATTTCCCTGTCACCCTTGAACCGGGGAGCCCAGAACTGAACACAATACTCCAGGTGTGGCTTTACCAGGGCATTCTATTATAGATGAATTAGAATGGATATTTGGATATTTTTGTTTCCTTAAAAGAAAGCGTGTTTTTTTCTCAAAGAGTTAAAAAATTGAAAAAAAATTTAAGACAAGAAGCAAATTCTTAAGATTGCAACCATTGAGAGAATGAAAAAAAAGGGGAACAAACTAGAAAAAAATATGATTAAACAGGCTGAAAATTATGTTCTTTAGAAAAGTATTCAGAGAATAATCTTTAATTTCCTTCCAAATGCGTTGTGAAGATAGAACTTAATACTATAAAAAGGAAGCAGGAAATTGCTTGACTACTCATTCATTTAAGTGTTGTAGAATGAAGTTCAGTGATATAGTCAACCTGATTATATTGGAGGTCAACACATATGCTGTCTTCTTGATTTTTTATGTAATTATGACCTCATTCAGCAGCCAAATAAATCATTACGAGTCCTATGGTTGATTGTAGTGGTAGTAGATAGGCTTCTAAATAATTTGATATTTTTAGACGTACTTTTCCAAATCTTATTTTTGAAACATTATTTTTGAAACTATGGCAGAGGGCCTGATGAAACAAAAGCCAAGACCAAAACCAAACAGAAATAATAAACTGCAGCCTATATAATATCTTAAGGAGTATTGTTATTTCATTGTCTGAATCATTGTTTATTGGATTGTCATGTTTCTGCACTTCCTATCAACTCAAATCACTTATATAGTAATATATTTCCTTGTGTGTTCTTAGTACACAGATAAAAATTCCGTTGACTACAGATACAGTAAGACCTACAGAAAGAAGCCAATAAGTACAATAAATTCTACAATGGCCTTTTAAAATACATAAGCCACTTGCTGTTTTATACAGATTGAGACTGCTTCCTTTCGCATGCTATTGTATGATTTGTCCAGATTATGAGAAAGAAACCTTTATTATACAGTTTCCTGAAATTTCCTAAAGAAATATTGATTTTTATTACTAATACAAATTTGTATTAAGAAAGAAATAGAATATTTTTTGCCGATGATAAATAGTAAATACATTATAGGCTCATGATTTCTAAATAGAGACTGATAATTGCAATGCATCTACAGTTGCCCCAAAACAGAGTTATTATTTTGGGAAATCTGTATAGGTAGACTTTTCTGTCTGCAAAAGTGAAGACTTGATAAAAAGACAAATAATTTTTTTTTTTCTTTTCTGTATTACTATCGAAACCATGTTACAGTTGCTATATTCAAGTTAACATGCTCAGAATAAGCAAAACTCTCTTCCTGGTCATATTTTGCCAAAGTGTGAACTTTGAAACAACCTTTCTTAGTCCGCAGAGAGTCATGTGTCTGTTGTTATTAAATTTGCTTAGCACAAGCCAAGTATTTGGTATCCATAAAATGTTTAAAATATATGTAATATAATTTGGGTCCCGTGGAGTCGTTAGACTTAATATAGTCAGTATTACCCCCATTTATTGCTGCCTAATAAGATTACATTTATAAATTGTGATTTTGAATTTTCTTTTATTCTATGTTGAAAAAACAATAGTACAATAGTAACCTGAAGAGCCCTTTTGTGATTTGTGTTACAATTAATGAGAACTTTTTTTTCTCAGGGGACAGGAGGATCAAACCCTCTGTTACTTTCCATTGACACTTATTTTTTTCCCTGGTGCTTCTGCAAATAATGTGGTAGAGAATTCCACCCTGTGACTGGGGCAGCACCACTCATCTCTTGGTCTCCACTCCTGCAAATTCAGTAGTGTTAGCAGTACTTGCTTACAAACCCGCACTTGATTCATAAATTGTTCTGTTACTAATACCCAACCTGTCCATTCCACTATTGTAGTTTATGAAAATGATGACTTTCCTTGTCAAATAGTTATAGGGACAGTAGCAGGTAAGATTTGAGTGGAAGCCAACAATAAAAATTAATATTGCTGTATAATTTTTTGCAAGATCACAAATATTTCCTTTCTTCATCCCTCCCAATACCATTTTTTACCTGGCCACACAGCTATGTTTACATAGGCAGGTATCTTTCTCTTTGTGGAAGTACTCCAGGTATGTCATGATATGTGAATGTCCTAAAAACTCCTAGGACAGTTTAATACTTTGTAAAACTTATTAGCTATCATAATTCTATTCCTTCCGTAAAGCCCGTCAGTCTCATAGCATAAGAATTTATCTCTTCTGCTAATAGCAAAATCCACGTGTAGGTTTTATCTAGAGCTACTGTTACGCCACACAATTCAGGTTTGTAAGCTGAATTATTTTTCTTCCTGACCAGAACACCGTGAATTAAATATATGACAACAGACGACCCCACAGTGAATACCTCATAATCTTGTATAGTTACACTAAATGATTTAAGATTAATAGCAACAGAGTCTGAGAAATACTCATTCAATATCATGTTTCATCTCATCTCTTAATAATGCAAAAAAGGTTAGCACATTGTTTTAGTCTTTAAGCTTCTGTAAGTTCTTTTAAGATAAAAAGACTAAATAATGCATGAGGCTCCATCAGGGTAGTGGTAGCCGGAGTAGGTGGTTAGAAATGAATCTAAGAGATATTTTTCATTGGGACAGGAATTTTCTCATGAGAAGGCTTTAAAATGTGAAACTTCCATCGGTTTACCCATTGTGTTTTTTCTTTTTATTCTGTTACACACAAAATATGAAAACAAGGACGCAGGTCAGTTGCTGAATTTAATTTCTTCAACATTTGTACTTTATTGTTATACTAAAGAGACAAAAAGAAAAAAATCACATTACAAAGGGATTCTGCTTAATTATCTTTGTAATAAACAAATATAAAGCATATTAGTATGTCCCTAGGATACTACACTACTTACTATAGTAGAACTATAGGAACATATATAGGAACATAGGAGGTTCCACATAAATATGAGAAAAAACTTCTTCATGGTGAAGGTTACAGAGCGCTGGAACAAGCTGCCCAGAGAGATTGTAGAGTCTCCTTCTCTGGAGACATTCAAAAACCACCTGCACGGGTTCCTGTGTGACCTGATCTTGGAGATCCTGCTCAGGCAGGGGGGTTGGACTAGATGATCTTTCAAGGTCCCTTCCAATCCCTGGCATTCTGTGATTCTGTGAACTACATACAATAATTACACTTCATGTCATCCAAATTCCCATCAGGATAGGGAGACCAGTTGCTTTCAATAGTTGCTTGTACAAATTAGCTCTGTCTGCATAATTTGCTTTAAACTATTATTAGAGCTGCTTGAAAATTTTTAAGGGTGTAATCCTTTTGCTTGGTTTTGTTTTATTTTCAGAATTGCTTCATGATCATATATAAAAAAATCTTATGAATTTTACCTGAAGTATTTTTCTATTTTGCTTTAGAACAGCATACTGTGGAAGGTAAGAGTGTTTGAAGCAAGAAAACAGTGCAGGTAGCAGTGAGCATATGAACCTTGTGTTATTTTTTCAGGAGGGATTATTTTGTTTTGTTTTTCTCTACATGGGTTTAAGGTCATGATTAATCAATATAGTTTAATCAGTTTGAGCTAAGGTATATTGTTACACAACACTGAGATGAGTTCAAACTGTTAAAAAGACAAATACACAATGAACAACAAAAACGACTCTTCTGTGCTGCTACCAAAATCAATTTCAATAGCAATCACTTATATTACAGCAGTCCGCTTGTAATACAGTGAAAAGGTCAGTACAATTTCTTGCCTAGTTAGCGATGTAACTTTCAAGCTTCCCTGGGCACGAGTGGTGATCACAGTGTCTGGCAAAGTCATTTTTCCACAGACCTTGTGTTTGTCATATTATTCTCCAGAGCTCAACAGTTAGTCTGTAGTGTTCTTAACTTCACAGCCTCCTTTCTCTTCTTTCTTGATTTTTTTTCAGCAAAATTGACAATAACTACACACTTCTTGTCATTAAGAACCGACACTGCAGGGCAGTAATAAATAATGGCTGGTTTTCATGTTACTATTCTTAAAACTTGTCACCTTTAAACTCTCTGCAGCTTTGTCACTGTTAGTGGAAGATGCTATCTCTCTATGGTTGCACTATGCCAGAAAAACAGGATGTGATTTAAGCAATAAAAAAAGAAATCTGGAATGTAATTACGTAACATGTTAGTTGCTTATGAGCTGATATCTCTGTTGTGCTATAAAAGTCTGTGTAGAAGTGCAATAAGTTAACTCCCAAATAATCATTTCCTCTACAAATCAAAAGAATCATCAGTATGTTTCAGAACACTGTCTAATGCAAATATGTTCTTCCTTTTTGCCCTGAGATAAATGAGTAAGTGCAACAGTTAACCTACAATACAAACGCATTTTATTTTTTCATATTCATTTAGGACAACCTGTGAATTTTCTTCTGATTTTTATTATCACTGCGGATGTTCTTCCAGTTAACAAAGTTTTCAGTCAAGCGCTGAAAGAGTATCTGATTTCTGAGAGGATTTTTGTTGCCCATCAAAATAAGTTTTCCCCCTATTCCAGAGAAAACAGGTCAAGTTTCTATTTCATTAATATAATAGCTAGAATTAGTGTTGATGAACCTGGAAATTTATTTGGAAAACACTGCTATTTATGATCAAATTTCACATTTTAATTAAGATGTTTCAGAAATAAGAACTTGAGAGCATGTTGACCTACTCTGGCTTTTAAATTTACAACTGATTCTTATTTTAAAGTAGTACTTTGTATCCAGCTATACTGAATTCTTCAAAATTCTGTGCCACACATTATATACAAAATCTGTATCCTTTCCAAAGTGTGTAGCCTCCACTCATTACCTACTAGCCACGCTAGTCAATGTCTTGTTAAGAAACTGACACATAGAATGTCAAAATCAGCATTTTTATTCTGAAAGAACATAAAATATTTAAAAAGAACTCCCCAAATAAATATTATTTCTGTTTTGCTAAATGCATTCAAATAAAGTCTGTGAAGGAAGGATAATGAAAACCTTCAAAAGGAAACTAGTAGAAGGAAAAAAAGGAATTTAAAGGAGTGAAAGGAAAACAAGACATGAGGGAAAATAAACAGTATGTAAGAAATGGCCCATAGGCTTTAGTGTTAAAAATAGTTGAATTTTCGGTATGCTGAACAAGTTTGGTAGCGTACATTACAGTAATTTGCAACAAAAACTATGGTCCTGAATGAGTTATCAACTTCCAAAAAATCCCTCAGTTTCATTTTTTCCTTCTTGTTTTACTTATATAAAAGAATATTGCAAAATCACAAAACATTTATGAAAAAAAACAAAGAGTTTCAGCTCAGTTTTTGGATAATCAGTCCTTAATTTGGTCCCACTGCTCTATGATTTGCAATTACAAGTTATGTCACTGTAGTCAGTACTTTTTATTACACCGCTATTTCACTTCTTTTTATTCCTTTCCTGTAATCTTCTACCATCTCCTGCTGTTTTGGAGAGAAAACTATCAGTTCTCCTGCCTATTTGCCTTTACATTACATCTATTTGATTGCGTTATTTTCCTTTCAATTGCCTTTGCCACTTGAGGTCTTAAGAGAGGAAAACTGTCTCCAAGATGATATTTCAAAATCAATTTAGCTAGCCTTCATGCATTGTTTCCTGAAGTAGGAGCACAATCATTAGATGATACAATAACACCAGTGAGTTCTCAGACATACGTCCCATGCCAGCAATTGTTCTTACCTAAAACCATACTGTCTCCCTTAAATATGTTACTCTCTTAGACTTTTCTGATGCTTTGTAATCTGAAAAGAAAAAGGTTCCTGTCTATACTTACACAATGCTTGTACAATGAGTCTCCAATCCAAGCAAGTCTAGAGTTATTACAATACTCAGAGAATATAACATTGGCTACAGATAAACTAGGTGGCCCACAGCTTCATGGATTTTTAGGTACAGATGGTACATGGATATTTTCTCTAGAAACTATTACATTCTTCTCTATTTTGCAGAAAAGTTAGTTCTGTGTCATTTACGTAAGTAAATGAGGTATAGTTTTCTACTCCACCAAGTAAAAACATGAAGTGTCAAACTTTCTGACCAGGTCTTAGATCTCGGAGAAAAAAAAAACAGGCTGCATGTGCCATGTGCTCAGGTAACAGAGATGGGTTAGCCAAGAAGCTGCCTTAGTGTCCTTGAGATGGGTTCAGAAGGAAAGTGCTCGTGTACACCTGTAAAGAGCGGGAACAGAGAGCCCCACACAGAAGGGCTAGTTTTTTAGCTCCACCTAGTGGAGTCTTGAAAGGTCTTCCCTAGAACTTCAGGTCATCACTACGTTTGCATGTATCTAGCACTGGTCGTCCCTCAGCCGCCTCAGTCTTCCTATATTTGTGTTGTTGATGTCTCTCTCTCTCTGGCACAGTGACATACCAGTCTCTCACAGTGATGGCTAAGTTCATCAGTGAAGGTTGTCTGGTGCTCAAACACCCATACACTTATTTGGATTGTTTTGGAGATAAAGAGTGCATAGATTCAATACTGTGAGTCTAGGTAAGAGGTTCCTGAAGTACAGGAACCTGGGAAGAGAAAAATAAGCAACTTTCTTGGAGATCTATAGATTCTTTCTCAAACCTTAGGCTAATACTATTTGAGATCACATGCCCAGCAGCTTTTGCATAGCACCACTATTTTGCTGAGAAAGTGGAGTTTTAAATGACAGCCTTGAATAAGCTAGACACCACTCTTGCTGTGTGCACATGTAATCTTACAAATCAGATGGATTATGCTGTGCATGGAAGGACTGAACTGCAGAAACATTTTTTAACAATCAAAAAACAATCATTTGAAAATATTAGGTACCTTAAAGAGGTATGCATTCACTTTGTCTGGGCACAGTGTAGACTAAAGCTGGTCCTTTTCAAGAATTCAAAGGATACATTTTTTCTACAATCTCCTTCCAGAACAGGCTTCTTCCTACAGATGGGAGTTAATACAGCAGGACAAGGGAAACTGGAAGGTATATAAAACCTTTGGAAAGTGAGTTTCTTTCAATATTTATTTGTCTTAATAGTTTGAACTTCTCTGTGTACCTTGTAAGTCCTGTACTTTTGTATGATAAGCAACTGGAAGTGCTCAGAGTATGCAGGTAGCGTAGAGACTAGCTCAGATGAGGTCATACTTCTCAGACCTATGATTTCAGAGTGCCTTTGTCTCTCTGAAATGATTTCAATGAGCTGACAATCTTATTAATAACTCCACTGTAATAAGGGAATTTTTTGTTCAAATTCCATTTAAATTTGATATATTTAATGAGTAAGAAATAATAAAGTGTCCAAACCAGATAATTTGACACAGACCTCTGGATATACAGTGCTTCTGGAGGTCAGCAGTGATCAACACGGTGCATTTAGACCATGTCTCTAACTGGTCCACGAATCCTTGTCACAACACCGTTATCTCTATGTGTTCTGGTCATTCTTTATTCATAGAATCAGAGAGGGGTTTAGTTTGGAAGGGACCCTTGACACCATCTAATCCAACCTCCCTGCTATGGGTAGGGATTCCTCTCAGCTAGACTAGGTTGCTCAAGACCTCATCCAACCTGGCCTTGAACACCTTCAGGGAGGGGGAGTCCACAACCTCTCTGGGCAATCTATTCCAGAGTCTTACCACCCTCGTGCTGAAGAACTTCTTCCTAAGATCTAGTCTAAACCTACTCTTCTTCAATTTAAAACCATTTCCCCTTGTCCTGTTGCAGGACACACTTGTGAAAAGTCCCTCTCCAGCCTTCCTGTAGGTTCCCTTCAGGTATTGGAAGGCACTTATAAGGTTGGCCTGGAGTCTTCTCTTCTCCAGGCTGAACAATCCCGGTGCCTTCAGCCTATCCTCATAGCAGAGATGCTCCGCCCCTGGATCATCTTTGTGGCCCTCCTTTGGACTTGTTCTAACGGATCTATGTCCCTTTTATGGTGGGGACAACAGAACTGGACACCGTATTTGATGTGGGGTCTCACAAGAGACCCTTTTCCTTTGGGAAAATTTTTAACATGGCACTAAAAAGAAGCAGATTGTTTAGGTAAGCCCAAGCCTAAATATTGAGGCTTGGGGGAGAAAATGGGCTCCCTGGCTGCAACTAAGTTGTTTTTCCTTCATGTCACACAAGCTGGATTTCCTCATGGGTTCTAGGAAGTCCCAGAGAGTGAACATTTTCCTTTTTTCCCAAGCTGTGGAAGTCAAACAAGGGTTGTAGAGTGCTACCGTTTGGGGTGGGTCTGAGATACTCTCTGCCTCTGACAAGGCAACAATTAGGTCCAGAGTAATTGGAAATCCGAAACATTGAAAAGTTCAAATGAAAAACTGAGGCACATTTGATTCATACAAGCAGTGGAGAAAGTGGTTGAGGGTATGGACCAGCACAGGGACTGAGTGAATAAAACCTAGGCCTAGCTGGGAAAGTCTGGCTGCAGCAAAGGCAGGGAGTCCAGCTAGCTAATTAGCTTTTATTAAGCCCATAAAATAAAGTCTAGATAAATACTGTAGTATTTAAGACCTATGTAAACTTGTAATATGCTCCTGTCTGTAATAAAACTATACAGCAGCAGAGGGTGTAATGCATTAAAGAGCAACTCTTCATACACTAGTATTATTTTAATAAAGTTGACCTGCTGGGTCATAAGAAAAAATAAAATTAGAATAAATTGAAAATGTTTACAAACATGGTTCAATTTTCATGAAGGGACAAATGGAGAAAGAAATAAACATATTTACGATTTACTCTAACCACTGCCATTGTTTTAGGATACAGATTAAGCTCTATGGGTAGTCTATATTAGCAAATTAGTGGGAGGGGTCCTTATTGGTGTGAATTTGCCTTTTGTCTATATTTGGGAGTCCTGCAGTACACACTCAGGAGCACCAGCAATGTATTCTATGTCCTGGTCAAAAGTCACTAATTGGGGCACCATCCAGAACACCCCCTGGCAAAACAGACCCAGGGATGTCTTCATAAATTGTGCATGCCCAAAAGCAGCACCCACTGCAAGCTCCATTGCATTTAAACACACAATGTGGAAATGGAGTCTTGCAGAAATAATGGATCATAGCAAACATAACCATGGTTATTTTCTCTTTGCACTCTATCACTAAGTAACAGAAATAGAATCAGAGATTTCACAGAATTACAGGTTGACTGAGATTGGAAGAGGCCTCTAGAGGTCCTCTGCTCAAGCAGAGAAACCTAGAGTCGGTAGCCCAGGATCATGACCAGAGAGCTTTTGAATATCTCCAAGATGGGAGACTCCATAAACTCCCTGGGCAACCTGTGCCAGTACTTGGTCACCCTCACAATGAAAAAGTGTTTCTACATGTTCAAATAGAACCTCCTGTATTTCAGTTTATGCCTGTGTTTTGTCCTGTCACTGGGCACTACTGAAAAGAGCCTGGCTCCATCATCATTGCATTTTCCCTTTAGGTATTTATCTACATAAATAAGATTCCTCCTCAGCCTCCTTTCCTCCAGATTCAATAGTCCCTCAATAGGGTCTCTAAGCCTTTGATCATTAAAGAGATACTCCAGACCTTAATAATCTTTGTGGCCTTTTGCTGAACTCTGTACAGTCTCTCTTGTACTGAAGAGCCCAGCACTGGACACAGTACTTCAAGGGTGGCCTCACCAGTGCTGAGTAGAGAGGAAGGATTACCTCCTTCAACCTGCTGACAATACTTTGCCCAATGCAGGCATTAGCCTTCTTTGCAGCAAGAACCCATTGCTGACTCATTGCTATCACAAGTGTAACATATGCTTTTATACCTACATCTTCAGGTTAGGGTACAAATATTTAGGAGTCATATTACATCCAGAATACTTACCTAGCTATGGCTGTATCTCAACTTCAACCTAGCTAACTATGTTAGTTAACTATGCAAACAACTATTGTTTCCTACAAGGAAAGTGTCTCTATTCAATTAAAAAAAAGCAACCAAACAAAATAAACCAAACAAAAATCCCTAAACAAATTAACAGAAATGAAAAACACCAGTCCTTCACCAACACAGAGGTACAGCTTCTAGGTGATATCTTGCAGCGTGCCACGAAAGTTCAGTTCATTAAAATGCAAGTTTCTGAAAATAAGCACAGTCAAATATGAGAAATACTACTGCCTAATTTTGTCCTTTTCAGTAATGCCCCTAACACAATATACAGTATATACATCACTTCTGCCTTTGAAGTGTACTGAAAGCGAAGGTAATTACCATTGCCCTGTAGTCAAACACTTATGATAAATTTAGACCGTACAATGGAGCACAGTGCAGATTTTCCAAGGCTTGCAGAGATGAGAGCCAGTATAGCTGCATAACTACTGCAGTCTGAAGAGTAAAGAGTATTTTGGTGCAGGGCTCTGAGAATGAAGCTATATTTCTTCCAGACTGAATCTAGTTTATGCCCAGACATTTGAAGCCCCCTGTACCCTCCAGAACTTTGTATGGCTACACTAGTGAGTGTAAAGGCCCCACAGACATCCCCTTAGTTTAGTCCACACAGTTAGAGGAAATCTTCCTTTTCAAATGACTTTTATTTCTTAATTCCACCTATGCTTATGCCCTGCAACTTTTCTTTCAGCTGAACTAGTCATAATGGAAAGGCTTAAGATACCACCAACTAAACTTAATCTGAATTAAAAATATGTTTTCATTTTTGAAATTATAAGAAATGAGCCATGCAAAAATACCACAATAAATGTTATGTTACATACACCAACTTCTTGCAAAGAACCAACATAACACTGTCTTGATCAAGTTTGTTGTACAGACACCAAAATATGAGGTCGGGTTTCCTAAAATGATAAATGCTGACTTAATTAAAGACATCAGAAGTCCAGGGTAGAGGTCTAACAGTAATTAATTCATATATTCTGCAGCTATTGCCAGGTATAATGTGCTTTTTATGAAATTATGAGGTTAATTAAAAATAATATTACGATACTATCTTGAATTTATTTCATAACCATTTATATAAAGGGGTAGAACTGCTGTTTTTTTTTTTTTCTTGTGTGACACCGTGAGCAAACTAACAAGGGACTGCTACAATGTCAGCCCAAAGTCTGCATATTTATAGAAACTGTTGACATATTTTGCAAATAATCACGAATTCAGTGTTATTCATATTGGTGTTTCAGTTTACTTATGTTTACAATAGTTACAAACATCTAATGTAACTTCATCAATATATTATATTTTTTAATAAGGGATTTTCACTTAAACTTACTGAAGACTTATTGCAGTATGCAAAAAAGCACAAACATATAGTTTTTGAACCATTGCTAATACAGGATTTTTTTTTCATAGCTAAAGAAGCACTTAGGAATTTATGTGTATAACATTTTTTTATATACTTTGTCTATAATAAAGAAGAGGTACGAAAACATTCCCTCAGGAAACACACTGCAAAAAGAAAAAATCCTATGCAAATTCACAGTTCAAATACAAAGGTAAGGTATACGTTGAATATGTGAGGTATCAACATAGGAATGACTGAGCAAACCACAGGCGTAGCTGCAAAGGTGTGACTGAAGCAGAGATGTCTGGAGACTGACTACACCCTTCTTATTTTATTTGGTAGATAGGGTGCATCTTGCTGAAGGGAAAAAAAAATCTTGTGTTACATTCCCTAAGGCCATTGACATCATTTTCAGAGCCTTTAATTTATTAATTCTAAGGTTGCCTGAGACACTCTCCTCCAGGCAGTTCCTTCAGCAGGGACTGCTCAAGGAATTTGTGCTTGTCAAGCCTCTGCAGAGGGACTGACAGTAGATTCATTCTCCTTCCTACCTCTGGCCGAATCCTTATAGAGCATGGTGCATACATTCAAGGGAACAACCAATGATGTCCCAGTTCCCTCCACAGACTTCATCTGGCTGACAGATCATTACTGTCTCTACATGTCTCGATGAAGGGACAGAGTGTCTTCTCAGCAAGTTTGCTGATGGTACAAAACCGGGAGGTTTGGCTGATACACCTGAAGGCTGTGTGGCCATTCAGCAGGATTTGGACAGACTGGAGAGCTGGGCAAAGAGGAACCTCATGAGGTTCAACAAGAATAAGTGCAGAGTCCTGCACCTGGGAAGGAGTAACAAAATGCACCAGTATAGATTGGGAGGCGATCTGCTAGAGAGCAGCTCTGTGGAGAAGGACCTTGGAGTCCTAGTGGACAGCAAGTTATCCATGGGACAGCAATGTGCCCTTGTGGCCAAGAAAGCCAATGGTATCCTGGGGTGCATTAAGAAGAGCGTGTCCAGCAGATCAAGGGAGGTCCTTCTCCCCCTCTACTTTGCCCTAGTGAGACCTCACCTGGAGTACTGCCTTCAGTTCTGGGCTCCCCAGTTCAAGAGGGACAGAGATCTACTTGAGAGAGTCCAATGGAGGGCTACAAGGATGATAGGGGACTGCAACACCTGCCTTATGAGGGAAGGTTGAGACACCTGGGGCTTTTTAGCCTGGAGAAGAGAAGACTGAGAGGGGATCTCATTAATGTGTCTAAATATATGAGGGCTGGGTGTCATGAAGAAAGGGGCAACCTCTTTTTGCTTGTGCCCTGCAATAGGACAAGGGGCAATGGATACAAGCTAGAGCACAGGAAGTTCCAGCTCAACATGAGGAGGAACTTCTTGACTGTGAGGGTTACAGAGCACTGGAATAGGCTCCCCAGAGAGGCTGTGGAGTCTCCTTCTCTGGAGACTTTCAAGACCTGTCTGGATGCGTTCCTGTGTAACCTGCCCTAGATTCTATGGTCCTGCTTGGCAGGGGGCTTGGACTTGATGATCTCCAGAGGTCCCTTCCAAACTCTAACATTCTATGATTCTATGTTCCGCATAGTTCCAACTACCTTATCTTATTTACTTTCAAGAAAAAATTACAAAGGGCAGCTCAGCCCTGTCACATTCATGCTTCATATTAAGTGTTCTGAAGGAGCCTGGAGAGCTCAGTCACTTCAGTGGAAGAGACATTATTAGCAATGAATCCCCAAAGGTGACATCAATTTTGGGTCTTAAAGGCTAAGGAGCAAGGACATGATAACCTGTGACTGCTCTTGCCTATTTGTTAGCCTTCTGTGGTTCATACAGATTTGTCACCCAATAAATTGCATTTAAATGTGACTATTGGTATTTCTTTCTGTCATGGGTATTCCCAGCTCTAAGCTAAATAGAGTTATTCTTTGAGTCTTGAATTGAATAGCTAAACTGTTCGCCCATACAGTATACATAAGGTTTGTATAGTTCTCCACTGAATTAATTACCATTCTGAAAAGCAGGGAAACACAGGAGTGAATAGAAATCTCTAGAAAATCTAATTAATTTTGCATGAAAATTAGATAAATAACATGACTTACATGTTATTACTTTTTCAGCTAAAAAAAAAAAAAAGGAAAAATATGGAAAGAGAAACAACCAATAGTTTTTCTAATGGTTTCTTTTTCACTTAGAATTGTTTTTTTTCCGCTGCTTTTAAGTTGTACTTAATTACAACTTAAATAAAGTTATCAAGATTTGGGCTGTGGAACTCAAATCATAGAAACATAGAATGGTTTGGGCTGAAAGTGACCTTAAAGGTCATTTAGTTCCAACTTCCCTGCCATGGGCAGGAACACCTTCTTCTAGATCAGATTTTTCAAAGCCCCATGCAGCCTGATTTTCAACACTTCCAATGATGAAGGGGCATCCATAACTTCTCTGAGCAACCTGTTCCAGTGTCTCACCACCCTCACAGTGAAAGAACCTCATCCTTACATCTAGTATAAATCTACCCTCTTTCATTTTAAAGCCATTACCCCTTGTGCTATCACTATATGCCCTTGTAAGAAGTCCCTCTCTAGCTTTCTTGTAGGTCTCCTTTAGGTACTAGAAGGCTGGTATAAGGTTTCCCTAGAGGCTTCTCTTCTCCGTGCTGAGCAATCTCAGCTCTCTCAGCCTGTCTTTACAGGAGAGGTGCTCCAGTCCTCAGGTCGTCTCCATGGCCCTCCTCTGTGGGCATCTCCTTTAGAATTCATGGTTCAGCATCCACAGGACATCAACATTTTCAAAATAACAACTTGGTTGCATATTAACCTCATAGGCTTTAAAAATCTTTCAGATACCTAATATCCTCACAACTGTATTTCATAAAGCTACCTAAATTGAGGTATTTCCTGTACCAAAAAGGGTACTATTAGTTCATGGTAAAGACCTGAGAGCCTGTACAGTTCTCAACACTGAAGATCAACAAGTCCAAATTGAACTGGGATAATCAGGTTTTTATTAACCTGTCTGAACTATCAATCTCTGCAACAGGAGGGCTAAAGGATGGTCACCAAACATCTGAAAAGAGACATGTGTGTAAAAAAGAAGAGTAGGGGATAAACAAAACACAAAGGGCAAAAGAAAAGTAAGTTATGTACCAGATGTAGGAGGTGGAAGCATATTTTTCCTTACAAGATAGATTGTTCGGTTGTCTGATTTAAGCTCCTAAATCCAAGAGGGATTAATAGCTGAGCAACTGAGAGTTATACCAAGTCAAGGAAAGGGCAAATGAAGAGAGGAAAGTAATAATAGGCTGAAATAAGTTTTTCTTTTAATTTCATCTCAGAAAATCAAAGTATTTTCTACTTTGTCTTTTGTCTATGTTAGCAGCACCGCGAAAACCTTTAAATATTTCTGAAGACATCACAGTGTATTCTAATGTTGTTTCAAAATCATAAAAGTCTTTATTTTGTTAAACGTAGTGTAGTATAAATCAACAGAATTGGAAAATAAATCGCAGTGGAAAGTTCTAATAACATTGGAGTAAAATATTTTTATTTTGTTCATATAATCTATGAACTATATGTCATGTAATTTTTTTCCCACAAATCATATTGTCAAAATTTGACACATGCCTGCAAAAAAAGAGAACTTTTAGATAAAATAGCTTTTCTTGACGGACAGCTGCTTCATTAAAAAAAAAAAAATTCAATTTCCTTTACCTGTAGGAGTTATACACCCAGATTATCTTAGAAACAGGGATAAGGACATGTTATAGATGCTTAAATATAGATGGGACCAGAACAAAAGCCTGTTCCAAAACCAGAAGTAAATCATTACGGGAAAATACCAAACACTGATGCTTGTGATTTAGGTTGTTTATTAAACATAAGTACTTCCTTACTGTCTCAGTTCCTTTAAATCTGATGTTTAGTGATTAGAGGTGGTTGCTGTGTGCATGGTCTATGATCAGTATAATCAAGGATTTTATCATTTGAATTATCAACAGTTCAGATTTACTTCATGCCTCTTTCCCTTAAGACTTTTTGTAAGGTTTTCTTTCTTATCCCTCATCCTCAGTAACTGCCACTTAATTTAGATACGAGCCAAGGTCAGGTGAATTTTATGTTTTTCTTGCCCTCAAGAAAAAAAAATACTTTTTATAGGCTTCTTTATGTTGTGTCATTGTAGCTATATAGAAAGAGAACTCCAATAAAGTGTCATTCATATTAGTAAGGTAGTACATACTTTAGAAAATAGCACAGTCTTGTGCTATTTTCCAAACACAGTTTGTCCTAGCTCAATAAGAAGAGTAAAGAAAAGCAGTTTGTATTTTGATTTTCTTCATTAAAAAATTGATTGTACCTGTAATCTTTCCAAGTGGCTAAAATATCTTTAATTGAAGGACATAATAAAACTTTACTGTTTGTAAGTCTGAAATCTACCCCAAAATTTTGCTTGAATTCTGTTGTTTTAAAGGCCTTTTTTGTTAACCTTCTGATTGATACATGTCCAAATACTTTAAATATAATTTTAGTTTTGAAATTATGTTTTAAAAGGGAAAATACTATCACTTTGTTATTACAGAATCACAAAAAAAGTAGGGATTGAAAGGGACCTCTGAAGACCATCTGCTCCAACTGCATTGCTAGGGCAGGATCAGCTAGAGCAGATCACACAGAAACACTTCTAGCTGAGTTTTTAATGTCTTCAGAGACAGAGATTCCATGGCCTCTCTGGGCAGCCTGTTCCAGTTCTCTGTTACCCTCACAGTAAAGTATTCCCTCCGTTTAGGTGGAACCTCCTGTTTACCAGTTTGTGACTGTTGCTCCTTGTCCTATCATTGGTCACCACCGAGAAGAGCCTGGCCCCAACTCCCTGACACCTCACCTTGGTGAGTCAAGGAGTCATATTAAATGTATATCATGAGTTCTGCAAATCCTACATTTCCACCACATCATCATATTTTGTGATATTGGGGTATCCAGCAACTGTTTTTATTAGTAGTAGAAAGATGGATTAATAAGATGGATAAAATAAAGTCTGTTCTGAAGTTTCACCCACCAGTGAATATAATTCACATGTACTAGCTAAAGGAAACCATAGAACAAAATGTAGTGGCAAATCACCTGCTCAGTGAAAAATCAATAGCTCCTTGAAAATTGCAGGTGTTTCATTTGTTTTGTGCTCCAGTCTATTTTTCAGTATTGTAGCATATTAGGTCCTCACTGCCTGACCCTCCAAACGTGGCACATTATATCTTGGAAACCTCAGAGAATGCAAGACCTGAATCTAGGAGTAGGGAAGCACTGAGCAATCTGTGCTGATTACCAGAGAGCTACTGTTCTCAAATACAGGTCGTGAACTAGCTTTCCCAGGAAAATCTCGCTATGAGTGAAATGTTTTGCAAGAAGGCCAAACACCGAGAGTACAGGAGAGAATAAGATTACTTTAAAGAGGAGATACTGATTTCTTTGTGGACTTTTAAGCAAGCTTTCAAGACAATTCATAGATAAAGGAAAAAGTAAATACAAATTTAGAAAAGAATTATGAATCTCACTTTTTGTCATTGACTGAGAACTAATTCTTTGTTTAGCTAAATCAAATAAATGACACATTAAGTCAGTCTGTGGGTTTGTGGATAAAAATAGGTATAATAAATTTATCTTATATAATTTACTTAGCTTGAAAGGTAGGCATTTATCCTCCCAGTAGGAATTCAGATAAAGCTGATTAAATGATCTGTTGGACCAAGCCAACAGAGCCTGCTTCATGTCATATCCCTAGGCTTAAACAGTTTACTGTATTGAGTTACAATACAATTCATTTCTCTCTGACATTCCACATTAGTGGAACTGAAAGAATTCCCTTCCTTTTCTTTTTTATCATTCTGTTTTATGAAATAAACTATACTGCAGTCATGTCAGCTAAGAGCCCACGTGTTGTCTGTGCACTCACGTTTACTCGGGATAGTTGCTGGAGGCTGTACATCAGAGTCACACACACAGATCAGTGCAGGTTACCGGCCACATGTATTGACAATTCACGGTTAAATGCAAATGTGATTGCAACTGATGCAAAATAAAAGGTACTGTGCAGATTTTCCTTTACCTCGAGCTGTTAAAACTTAGATTGCTATGAAGATTTTAAAGATCTAAGGTTTCAGGGACTTCACTCTCTCCCTTCTTTCCACTTTGTTCTTTTATATTTATATCATTCTAGCTATTTTTTAAAGTACTCAGGCTTTACAGCGTGTGCTTTTGGTGTTGTTGTTTGTTTTTTTTTACTGATGTATTTTTTTCTGTACTCTATTTAAATTAAATATGGGAAAACAAGCTTTTGGCTTTTCTGTCTCCAAAATGTTCTTTTGTTCTTGTCAATTCACATTTATATCTTAGCGTTTCAAAAACTTCTTGAGTTAGGAAGATCATTGGCAAAATACAAAGAAACAGTTACCAACACACTAGCTTGAGCAGTTATTATTATCTAAACTTTAGATAATTTTTTGTGCTACAGAAGTACAGTACCTGACTACAGCACAGAAAGTGGCATTGCTAGAAGTAAAAAGTTGAGCCATAGAGTTATCTTTTAGAAAATAAAACAATTGTATTGCATAAAACAATGAAAAGTATTGGTTTGTGGGTATATATTTTTTCATAACTAGTAGAAATCTGTTTAATTTATAAGTGAGCAGATGGGAGGTGTAAACTTCCTATTTACTTTCCAGGAATTATAACAGTGTCATTGTTTAAACATCGGTATTTTGTCATTTCAAGTATTCTACGTAACCACAGAGGTCAAGGCATAGAAATATGTTACTTCTAAAACTGTCAGGAAAGGAAACCTGCTAGTGGGGTAGGCAAGTTGGAAGATGAAGAAGAGCCTGCATCAGCATCTTTCCTTGTGCTTACACAATCACAAGAAAAGCGCAAGAAGAATATTGCATGAATTTACCTTTTGCTGCCATGAGGAAGAAACAAATCCATTGAAACTGAAAGCATTGCATTAGTATAGCTGAAGAAAATAAAACCCAGAGAAAGTAAACTGTACCAGGCTCATTTCTTTGTAATAGCAGCAAAAATTTACATATAGTCTCTTTTAGAGATTGTGGTGCTTTAACCATCAAACCTCCTGTAGTCTTTCAAATTCCTTCTGTCCCTGTTAGAATGTTCTCCTAAAGTTTCACCTTAGTGGTGAAACATCCTCCAGATTCCATCTTAAATTTTGTCCTCATCTGTTTACACATATTTATCTCGTGAGATATTTGGGGTTTTTTTCTCTTTTTCTTGCTGGAGAATTCCTAAGGAATTGAACTATACCCACCCTTGATCTTCTTTCCTTTTTCCATGCTTTTACTGTTAGCTAAATTTGGAGTGTGGGTGCCAAGGATGTGCAAAAGCCAGGCCTCAAAAACTTTGAATTTCACCAGTAACTAGTAACTAGGAGTCACAAAGTTAGAAACTGTTTGGAATAATTAACAAAATCCCCCAGCAACACTCTACCTTCCCATTTCTGAAAACAATGTCATACATTCTTTATCATGAAAAAGCACACTTAAATGCTTAATTATTTTCTTCAGGCACTTATATATAAAGCTGTATGTTTTAAACCTGACATAAAATGTCCTGTTAAGGTGCTAATAATAAATGTTACTATGTTTAACTAAATTATTTTAAATGCCTCTGAGCAACATCAGCTCTGCTCAGTAATATAATTGAAGTAATTGACAGTAGTGTAATAAAATAATATAATAATATAGTAATAAGATAATTAGCATGGGCATTCAGAATTACAAAGTTGATTCTCCTATCAGTAATTATTATTAACATTAATTTTCCACCTACTCAAGGAATTTGAAATACATTGTAATAGCAGTTAGGTTATCAGGAACTGAAATTTATACTAGTTTGTAACTAATTCAAATTTGTATTATATATAAATTTCATAAATGTACTTGGAAATGTTAGTATGTGTTCAACTATAGGCATAGCATTTCAATGTAGATATATGCACATGTACACATATGTATTTTTTCCAAAATGAAATGTTCCCATAGGTGTCCCTGATATCAACATAATGCTCAGTTGCTGTAGATCATCAGATACATTACTGTTCCTGTGTTTCCTTCTAACAATAACAAGTAAAACTTGTGATGTTAATTTATAGTTAGCTGCACTGCTGTAGTTACACCGGAATTAATTTCAAGAAAGTATCTAGGCTGCCAGAAAAACACATAGCTTCTTCAGGCCTTCTTCCAAAAGTGAAGTGGTTATTGAAGTAATATCCATCTCAGTAATATATTTGCAAACAATGAATAATATAAAATTTCTGATATTTTCTCTGAAGGAGGTGACAATGTCATTTTACATAAGAAAGGGGAATTCATTCCCATACCAGATTTCTCTTGCTGCATGAAGATACCACATTACATAGCCATAGAAATCTGAAAAAAAAAAAAAGCAAAGAAGGTATAAAAGGCCAGGGCAGGAAGATGCAGCCTTTTTATGAATATACAACATCATTCTAGATTTTCTGATGTAAGGAAGCTGTCTGTTAGGAACCTCAAGTGTCAAATCTGTGAAAAAGTAATATATCTGAAAAGGGGACTTGTTTTTTGCTTGACAAGAGATGCTGTTCTTCTGGTTTTTAATCAGGCACTCACAAATGGTCTTATTAGCTGCTTAGTCATTAAAATAACACAGACAAGTGAAAGAATGTAGTGCCTCTGACAAAGGTGATTTCCACATTGCCACGTGGCTATCAATTCTGCATTAACATTGTATATATTTCATTCCAGTTCACTGTCACCTAAATCAGCTGATCCTCTCTCAGTCCTTTGAAGAGATTTATGGTGACAATTTGCAGGTTCTTATGGTAAAACTGCAGAGTTTATAGACACCTGCACAAGTAAAAAGTCCTTTCTTAATATTACTCTAATTATCTCTCTGTTTTCCTGTCTCAAATCAAAGTGCCTAGATTTATTCTTATCAAATTTGTTCCAGGGCTCAGCTCATGAGTATTCTTCTTCAGTCCCAAGGAATCATGTGGGATTTGGTTTGACCCTCCAGAAAGCCATCTAAAAATAAGACATCTGTTTGATATTAAGGGTCTAAGTTCCTGTTACTAGCAGCAACATGCATATGAGTGGAATTCGTCCATCTGTTACAGACTGAGAAAATTAGCGTTGGTAAAATTCACCTTCTGGAGATGTTTATTTATCTTGATTAACTATCTAGACACCCTATTATCTTAAACCACTCTTGCAGTTGTAAGTAGCTGAATCCCACCCTAGCTCTTAAAGCCTTGTGATATGAATTTTCTCTGCAGAAAAGCTAGAACACAATCAGAGTAAAAGACGGAGTGAAAAAATCAAATAGAAGAAAAAAGGGGAGGGAGCCTCCAGTGGCTACTGCCTGTAATGAGAGTGAAGAGAAAAAATCAAGCAGTGGTACACTCAAAATGGGAGTGAATACAACACATCCTAAAGGAAGGGTCCTCTTTTGAAAAAGAAGAAAGAAAATAAGAAATACTATAAAAAATGACTGAAAGGAAGACAGAAGGAATGGGAGATAAAGAGGTTAATAGCCTGTACATAAATGGTTTTCTGGAGGTGGACTATGAAAGAAATTGATATCATCGTGTTTAACTCTTATAGGATTAACTTTTAATCTTTGTATTACTAATTCTTAGTCTGACATATAGTACCACAGGATGAGATCCATCTCATCCAGCCTTATCCATCTACAATACAGACAGCTGGTTTAAGCAAGTACCTTCTGTCATGTTGATGTGGGAAAATCCAAAGAGTGATCTGTCCTGGTTTTGTTCAGGTAATCTTTGGTAAGACTATTCCTATTCCCTATGTGGAGATTTCAGACCATACTTTCGGAGTATATGTGACAAACTAAAAATAATTATCTCCTATTCTTAGACAAAATGCAGATATGTTATATCATACCTTCTAGTGTTGAGGTGATGTAATTAATTTGTAAAGAATATGAAAAACTGATAGAAAAAACTTGATTTATGGAATTTGTTATTTAGGTACATATCCAATACTAAATCTTTCAAGCCAAAATATGTCAGCGCTATTTCACATCTAAAACACTCTTGCCACATTTTTTCTAAACTGCACATTTTACACCACTCTGTCTTCGTGTCTTTTCTATACTGATTGCATTGTCACGCTCAGAGCAGACCAGCTAAACTGCAGATTAGATCCAGAGATGTCTGTACAATAAGAACCAATTTGTAGAAATGACAGTTCAAACAATTTACAATGAAGATAGAAAAGACAGAAAGAGAGAATAAGAAAGTCTGTGTGTTCCCGCTGTTATAGTTAAGGAACAGAACAACTCATTCTGTCTACATCTTGCAGTACAGTGCTCTGTCAATGACAGGTTAGTTAAAAGTTAGCTACAAATTAGCTAATGAGGACGGATGCTCATTATGAGGAGATGAGGGGAAATGAGGAACAAGAAAGATATGTAGTGGTGTGACTGCTACTGTAAAAGTGGTGCAGGAGCATGAATATGGAGAATGGCCTTATGTTAAATTCATTGCTGGATGAATTCACATAACACAAAGTACTGTTGTGAAGTGGCGTTAGCTAATACAGCTACACAGTGCAACACAATGTTACAGCTAATTAGCACCATGTTCCTAACAACTATGTCAGTTTTTGGTTTTCAAGTTAGCTCAGTTATGACTTGGTACTGCTTAGTGCACCTGTAGTTTAAGTGACTCATTCAAGATCGTATCAGAAGCCAGTGGCAGATATTACAGCTGATCCCATTTCTGCACCTCAGTGTGATCCCTCAAGCATAAGACCTTTGTGTCTCTCAGAGGTTCTAGCATATTAAGACGCTAGTCGACCTGAGGAATGCCTTTCCTTTTTTAATGACTACATGGGAAATATAGAGTATGTTCAGCACATAACTGATTCTAAGCTCTTGCTTGCACTCAGGAAAAACACTATTTTAAAGTATCTATGCAAACACAAATCCAGGAATGCCTATCTAGATGAAACCTTTTCTAAATTAATGACCAAAAAAAAATTAAAAATCACTAAGAAGTTTCTGATTTATTTTGTTTATATTAAACATTTTGATTTACCAGCAGCCTTCCTCATCATGAATTAAGTTAAGTTCACATTTTTTCATTTTTACCTGCTCTTAATAAACCCCTAAACAATAAATTATCACTTGTTCTTAGTATCTTTTATCTATTTAATACTGCAAAGCCTCAGGTACATTTTTAGTATACAGGAGTTTGACTTTTTTCACATAATTAAAGGCAGAACAACTGTTAATTTACTTGCATAAACCATTTTCTACAATGGCATCCAGGTACAATTATTGATATTAATTTTTGCAACAACTCTCCATTTTCTGTGGTAATTGTCAGACTGATAACTCTCTGTTTTATCTCTTCTCCGTATCTGTTCCTTCTTTCTCAAGCTCCATTCTCAAAAACATCAAACCTGGACATGGAAATGTCAGCTATATTGAATTTCTTAATTTTATTAAAGTAATGATATTGTAAATAATTTAATGAAAGATAACATTGGCCAAGTCAAGTCTTTATTTGGCAGACTCTCAAATTGCTCATCAGAGGACTGTCTATCAACTATGGAACAGCTTAGGCAGAAAACAACTAAAATAAATTTGCAAACAGTCAGAATAGATATTAAAGGCGAGTGTGTATTAATATACTGCAAACATCTAATGCTAATGGAAAAGTTTTGAAATGGCTGTTTTTCTGTTCACAAGTACTGACAAAACATCTTAACTGTCTATGATCTGGTTAGTAAATTGATTTAAAAATGCCTTTCAATTTCTTGCTTTTATTTTTTCCACTATTAATTTGCCAACA
Organism: Eurystomus gularis; assembly: GCA_013400335.1. NCBI lineage: Eukaryota > Metazoa > Chordata > Aves > Coraciiformes > Coraciidae > Eurystomus > Eurystomus gularis. The sequence goes on from VZZY01000051.1 coordinate 93,927, forward strand.
TTTATCAATTACAAGATATGGAAAGCCTAAAAATAGCTGTGAACAGGTCTCCTGTAATTATACTACGTATTAATGTATATATAAATTTACACATGCAAGCATATGTAAATGAATATGCTTTTTAAAAAAGCCATCTCTCAGGTAGAACATGTACAAATAACAGCTTAACTTATTTAATGTAATATTAATAGATTATATTTAAGCAAATTACTGAGCAACTTCAGTGTGAAGTCAGAGCAGCATAGAGAAAGCAGAAGTTTGGGTATATGTTTTTTTCTTTCCCTGGCAACAAACCAATTCAATGAGTCATACAGAGGCATCTTCATACTGAGTAAAATTGTGCAGCATACTGCAAGAAAACTTGAAGAGACAAGTCACTGGTTGTTCATTATTATTTTCCCTAGTGATATTACACAGACTACCAAAGAGTGCTTTACAGGGTTGATCTAGTGGGGCTACTCACTAAAACTGCAACTGGATGGGAACAGGAGGATTGACTGCAATACTCCTTGTCTTCTTCAGCTGCCACAATCTACCATCTATGGTAACCTCCTACATGGACAGTTCAATTAGTTTAGCAAAGCAAACTTTTGAGAAGTATGTGTTGGATTTGGTTGCAATAGAGATAATTTCCTTCATAGCAGTCCGTATGGTGTGTGCTTTAGATTTGTTTCTTTCTCTGCCCCCACAGTGAGTAGGCTGGGGGTGTGCAAGATGCTGAGTGGGAATGCAACGAGGCCAGTTTTACCAAAGTAGCTGTTCCTCAGGGAACGACTGGGCATCAGTTTACTGTTGACATGGTGAGTGATCACCTTTGTTGTTTTTTTGTTTGTTTCAATTATTAACATGTTATTATCTCAACTTGATGAGAGTGAGCAAGGGACTGGATGGGGCCTCAGCTGCAAGACAGGGTAAATACACGACAGGTGAAAAGGAAATATTACTCTTTTCATATTCAGATAAAACAAAAAAAGGTTGAAAAACTAATTGGGTAGTGAAGTTAGGATGAAAAAAAAAGAGAGAGAGAAAGAGAAAGAGAGAAAGAGAAAGAGAGAAAGAGA
>VZZY01000053.1:0-22905 GCA_013400335.1 Eurystomus gularis
TAAAACATTCTATGATTCCATGTCAGTATGGTATGAATAGCCTGGCTGCGGCTTCCTCTGAACTCCGGGTGAAAATTAACCCCCAGCCTATTGATATATCCAGAACTGAAGCAGCTTTTTAGGGAACAATGCTGTGAAACAAAGATCATGAATGCACTTGGTATTATTGCATCTTCTAAGCACTTGATGGGTTTCTAAAAAGACAAAGCCACATAGCAGGAGAAATACAGGGACAGGCAACATTCACTTTGCTTTTCTCTTTTCTTGTTTTGTGTGGTTTTCTCCACTTCACTTTTAAAAAGTTCTTAGAAATGCTTCATGTGTCTCTTCCTCTGAGCATTGTTCAGGCAGAGATGCAGAAGGACACCTCAGGGTCCTTTCCCACTATTTCTCTGCATGAACAGGGCACGGCAGGAGCAACGCTCCATGACCTACTCCTGGCTAGCCTGAACTGTTGGTGGGCACAACAGCTACCAACCTCTGCAGGACAGGATGATCTCCAGGCTACTGCAGAGACCTGCCGCAGGCTTAGGCAGGATCACCTAGAGTTTTAAGGTCACAGCCTGTTGAAGGCTGTTTTATTTTTTTTTATTTTTTTCTTTTTTTATTTCTGTTGTTAAAATCGTCAAGCTGAGCACAATACAGATCAAAGAGAAAAGGATCAGCTCACAGTCTCTGTGAGGAAAAGAATGGGTTACAGCATACCTAGTTTGAAGTTTTCCAAGCAGTAGGGCCTGATGGGCTTTTTCCTACATAGTTGCAAGGCTGGCTAGACTAACCCTGTAGTCCTAGAGAACTCCTGGGAGATGAATAGAGGGCCCAGACTGAACACAGCACCCACAGCACCAAAATCTCTTTAAAAATTGAAAGCTGCATGAAAACCTGCACATGGGAGCTCACTATCAATGGTTCTCTATGAAAGGTCACTATAAAAAAGACAGAAATAATATGTTCTCCATACTTATCATTGATACAACCAGAGATCATGGATTGAAATTACAGTTCAAGAAGGTTCAAGCCGCACTTTAGCATCTGGCCCGTGGGGAGACCTTTAACGAGAGGCTAGAGAAACAACTGTCACCACCATTTGAAGAAGTCGTCTTCCCTGTCCTTTCCCATCCCACAGCTCTGAGCTGAGGAGCGAGGTTAAGCCATGATAAATCATACAACTACCTCAATGCTGTTAATGTGAATTTGATAAGCACAGAAGTGATAAATAATAGTAGCTGGTTGCACTATAGTACTCTCAGCATAGAATGTGTATTTTCTAAATCATACTTTGGAAACAATCATGAAAAATGTCATGATAAGAAGTTAAAGTATAAAAAACAGGGAGGTACATAAAGACATTTTCTGGCGAGTGATGAGAATTTTCCCAATACGAAACAAAATTGTAATATTCGAGTATTTGGATCCACATGAACTATGTCTTATTTATGGTTTCTGTTTTCATAGATCAATACTTTGATTTTTAAAAAATTTTCTAATCCTAGGTCATCTTTCTGTTTTTCCAAGTCAAAACAGGGGCTTAGGAGGAACTTGTACCTCACTCCTAAAAACAATAAACTTTCTGAAGATTTATTCTTAAGAACAACGCTGTCTTTGGGGTGAAAATTAATCCTCATCTTCTGTTGAACAGACTGCAACATTCTACACAGCATTCTCCGTCTAGATAGCAACTGCAGCATCCTTCTCACTTTCATAACTGAAGGTATCAGTCCAGTACAGAATTTCTCTACATTTTCATGTCCAATTCACTTTTTCTTTTTTTTTTTTGTAGAGAAATCCCCCTGGACACCAATCCCATTACGTCTCGGAGTTGCTGTGAATGCTAAGGATCCAGAGCTAGCCACCAGCAGTGCATTGCACCATTCTAAGGTAGTGCTGAAACTGGTACTACAGACACTGGGTGCTTAAATCTGGCCTCTAAAGAGTCAACATGAGAAGAACTGGCTGAACAGAATCTTCTGAAAGTCTCAGAGGCAAAAAAGACTTCCTCACCCATTTTTAAAAACAGCAGGGCTACTCCAAGAGACAACTATGGAATACGTGTAATCCATTCTTTTGAGAAGGCAGTCTGGAACTGGGAAACTACAGAGCCCGTTCACACCAGTACTCGAAACAGAAAGTCTGGCCTTTTTTGTATTTTACATGAAAATTTCAAGTGAGCCACATAGTGAGTGTGGGCTGACTGGAGTGGAGATGGAGATGATAATGTTCATCACTGCAAAACAGTGACAGTGTGGCAGTGGGGAAAGGAAAGGGGGAAGATGAAATAAGACATCCCTGAAGATCCTGCTGGGGCTGTATAACTGTATGACATTACTGTATTAGAAAAATGCCTGAAATGAGTTATGGAACTAATTAAGGAAATATAAAAGGCATGGATAAAAAGTTCCTTGTTAAGTATAATTGATAGTACAAATCTAATTTGAAAGGTTAACAAGCTCTTGAAAATTGTTGAATCAAGTACAGACTGATGTTTTTAATATAATTATATACAGCTACCAGATGGTATAGTCCTTTTTATTATATTGCTAGCTATTAGAACTTCATTTTTAAAGCAAATACTGAATTATACTAAAGATACGTATGATTATTCTAAAACATTTGTCAGTTTTCTAATATCCGTCTGATCAAATGCCTAATATTTACCATTTATAATTATCTGAAAGACAAGATTTAAATAAGAAAAGAGTATTTCACAGTCCCCTTCTAAAACAACTTTATTTTAATCTTCATAGAATGGTTTGGGTTGAAAGGGATCTCAAAGACCATCTAGTTTCAACACCCTGCCCTGGGCAGGGACACCTCCCACTAGACCAGGTTGCTCAAAGCCCTGTCCAACCTGGCCTTGAACACTTCCAGTGATGGAGCATCCACAGCTTCCCTGGGCAACCTGTCCCAGTGTCTCACCACCCTCACAGTGAAGAACTTCTTCCTTACGTCTAATCTAAATCTACCGTCTTCCAATTTGAACCCATCACCTCTCATGCCATCACTACATGCCTTTGTGAAAAGTCCCTCTCTGGTTTTCTTGTATGCTCTCAAGTTCTGGCAGGAGCCTTCTCTTCTCCAGGCTGAACAAGCCCAACTCTCTCAGCCTGGACTCACAGCAGAGGGCTTCCAGCCCTCACATCATCTTTGTATCCCTCCTCTGGCCCCGCTCCACCAGGGCCATGTCTCTCATGTGCTGAGGACTCCAGAGCTGCCCCAGCACTTCCAGGGGGTCTTCCCAGAGTGGAGCAGAGGGGCCGAATCCTCTCCCCTGCTCTGCTGCCCACGCTACTGGGGAAGCAGCCCAGGATATGGTTGGGCCTTCTGGGCTGTGCTCACGCACTGCCAGGTCATGTTGAGCTTCTCATCAACCAATACCCCCAAGTCCTTCTCCTCAGGGCTGCTGTCAATCCATTCAATGCCCAACCTGCAGCGCTTGAGATTGCCCTGACCCAGGTGGAGGACCTTGCACTTGGCCTTGTTGAACCTCATGAGGTTCACACGAGCCCACTTCTCAAGCATGTGCAGATGCCTCTGGATGGATCCCTTCCCTCCAGCACGTCAGCTGCACCACACAGCTTGGTGTCATCTGCATAGAAGGCCACCAAATTTGTCAGGCACGATTTGCTCTTAGATTTCTGTTAATGAATGACAGCATTTTAGATATGTGAATATCTTTCCAGAGATACAACTACAACACTAACAACTTCTAATCTAATTGATAGGAAGTATCTTTAGAAAACAGAGCAGCAGGAAAAAATAAATTAAAAATTCTAGTTCAAAAAGCCACTGAAAACTTAAATTTAATACATCAGATGAACCAATTCAGAAAGATGAGGAGTGGCAAACCAAAAAACACCAAGTGAACAAAAACCCCACATTCCCCTCTGCATGCACAGCTGAAGTTCTCATACCATGTCTCAGTGATTGCAGCAGTCTTTTCTCAGGCCTTGGTAAACGTAACCTCACTGTCTCCATGTCTGTCTAGAAGGTCTTTACAAAGACCCACTCTCCACTGGCTACAGGGACCACGTCAAGCCTCAGCACAAGCCCTGCCCTTCCCTGACCCCTTTTCTGCAGCCATCGGGCAGCCAGCCCCTTCCAGCTCCCCATCTCTCACCTCTTACTCTGTACCAGGTCAGTGCTTGCACTGGGTGGCCCACAGCTCCTCCACTTCTCACTTGTCATGACTTCAGGCAAAAGCTCTGACTTCCCCACATGATCTGTGCTACAGAAGAGCTCCATAATAAGCCTCTGCAAAGCCAGGTTCTCTCCTCCTTTGTGACTGTCTTCAAAATCGCTTTTTATTCAGCACTAACCAAACAAAACTCTCACAGGGCAATCGATAGGCAGTCTGACTGTTGCCTGTTCTGCTGACTGGGTTATTATCTCATTCCTACACTCTCCAGTCTGCCAGTCTGTAGCTGATTGTTACTTTATACACGTTCTGATACTCTCTAGGGTAAGTAGTAACATTTAATTCAGGGGTTTTAAAACAATCTTAATCTAAGACTCAGACTTCTGGCTCCTGTTGTGCTACTTCCACTACTGAACAACACAGTCTACAGTCTTCTTATACATCAAATCAAAACTGTGGAGAGTTCAGGATTTGTAGATGGAGTATTGCAGTAACAGGATCTTTGTTTCATTATGAACAATGAGATTTATTAATAAGGAGAGCGCTCTAATTCATCCTTAAAGGTATCAGACAAAATGGATTTAGTCCAAACTGGGTTTGGAATTTGCAGTAAGCAATACTAAGTTGAAGTTCTTACAAAGTTAAGAAGCAGGACATTAATTACATCCTTTGTATTCCTGTTCATCTCAGCTTAATGTAGGCATCTAAAAGATAAACATCTACTTTGTACGATACCTGTACGATCACAGGGGCTAACTATCAGATATTGTGTCATGCAGACAGAAGCAGCCAGAGAAGAAATCCAAACAGCTATAGAAGCTGTTTAAGCCAGTCGAGTTAAACGGAGAATGGTGGATCCTACACAAACTTAAGAGCAGCCTCACTAAGTTAAGGCAAATCTCCGTCTAGTCTCTAAGTGTATTCCCCAAACTCATCCCAAGCAGTTGCCCTGGGAAGGGAATCAGGGACAGCAGAAAGCAACACATCCCAAATACCCTCCCAGCTGTGCTTTCTTTCCAAATCCTGCAGCCTAATGCTCGCCCCTAACAATAACCAAAAGCTCTGCGGGCAGAGCATGTGAAGAATCCAGAGATGGCTGTCGACAAGGCCATAAAAATAGACAGCCTGAGCTTGAGGACTCTTGAAATAATCATGCTGTACAACTGCTTCAGTTGGTATAGGAAACGAAGTACGGGAAATGCTCCTCCTGTGAGCTAAGAGTAAATAACTGACCTGCCCAAGTTCAGACATCCTGCAGTTTCAACTTAATAAATTCACTGGACTCTTGACTGGAATAGAATAAAATAAATAAAACATCTTACATTCTCACTTGCAACTTGCCGCCAAACAGTCATGAAACAACTATCAGGATACTTGAAGGAAACTAAAAGTCCTCTACAACTTCCTAAGTGTTAACCAATAGATTACAATCTAAAAGCTGTAACAACAATGGATTAAATTGTACTATTTCCCACTCTCGTAGTCATTGTCAAAAGACTGGATTTATGCAGGCCTTTCTGTCCTTGTCACAAGAATGAGGCATTGCAACTTTATAGCCTCATACGTTCTCTGGAAGATAGCGATAAACAACATCCCTTTGACCTTTTCAACGTTCTACAGTTTTACTGAATGGTCCTTCTTCCTTTTATATTCTCAGCACTGATGAAAAAGGGATGAAATGGCCAACAACATAAAACGCAGAAACGCAGAATTGTTGAGAGGTTAAAGTAGCGAGCCCGACTGCTGTCTCTCATACAGCTCACAGGGCACAAAGATTTGTGTTCCGTTTTTCCTTATTCTTGTCATCGCTTTCCTGTTATAGAGTAACACTACACAACAAGCTCCCACAGAAACTACAGAACATATCAAACATCTCCACTTTCCAACCTGAATAGGAGGCACATCTGGGTTGACTCCATGTCCTTTAACAGATGCTTAGCAAGCTATGCGTGCTCCTGTCTCTTTCTGTGCCAATACGGGTAGGTATGGATCAAGATAAATCCCCCAAAAACTACCCCTTTGCAAACACTCCTCCCCCTGCGGAGAAGATGAAAGAGTCAACTTGTGACAGATGTCTGTCGTGCTGCTTAAAACAGCTCTGGAAGGGACGTGAGCCTGCGGTACCACGGGCAGTGTAAGAACCTATGCTGCAGAGCATTAACAGTGTGCTACGGTGAACTGAAGATGAAATAACAGAGCGAGTTCTCAGTGAGGGAAACAAGATGCAGCACAGTTATCCTTGCAGGCAAAACTCTCCAACTGGTCTGCCACGTGGCTCCTCCGCTATCTCAAACGGGAGGCAACGGGATCACAGGGAATGAATCAGTGTGAAACAGGCACAGCGCAGACAGAATACGGAATAAGGAAGGACAGAGAGTGCTGCACCACTAACTGTGGGACAATTTCCTGGTCTGTGAGTGCTCTGCCTGCAGTTTCATTTCTGCCTTACGCAGTATACCTGCACACACAATAGTTTTTAATGAAAAAAGTACCTTGGCTATTGTAATCAGAGGAAAAGAAGTGACATCATTAAAGCTTTTATGGTATTCACATTTGTTCTTTAAATCATTTTAATGTTTTCCTATAAACATGAACATTTTGGGCCAGACTTTCAGGTGTTTTACATCAGCTACAGCTCCACGGATTCAAATGTAAGTCTAGACTTGGCACATCTGAGGGTGTGAACCTGGGGAAGGACTGGAGAAGATGTGAACCAGAAGGTCATCTTGCAATGCTGCAGAATCCCGCTCTGGCTGGCTTCCCACTTGTTTGGAAGCTGCCCTGACCTCTGACCACCCTCATCTCCCTCCTCACACCCTTCTGGGTGCAGTGTGCTCTTGCTGGAACCTGGGGGATCAGGCCTATGTCGTCTCCTTGTCCACCTTACAGGAACAATCTCTTAGATACAGTGGCTGAGAGACATTTCTCTTCTGTTTCATGTTCTTGTCTTGAAAATTCTGGATGTGCCAAGATTTAAGGATTACAGCATTTGATGCCAAGCCTGAGGGAACCCAACAATGGGTTTTGCATAGTGGCCTCTTATCTTCCAATCTTCCAATCTCATTTTTGTTGCTAGTTGGGAAACTTCAATAGTGATAGTCTCCTTCACAGTAATAAGACTGGGGGCCTTGGCTAAATAAAGAGTAGAAACCTCAAGGACTCAATCCAACAAAGTATTTAAGCACATGCATAACATTTAAGGGTAGAATATTACATATTTTGCTGAATTATCATCTACAGTTCACTGCAAGCAGGACCAGCTTTTATACACTTGAATAAAAAACTCCGGTCGCATAAGCAGCCTTAAAAATAACTTCAAAAGCAAGGACACCTGGTATTATTCCTTTTTATTGGGTTCCATCCAAGGTCGGCCAAGCCTGCGAAAGAACCCGAAAAGGGGATCTCGCTATCTGTTTTGGTTTTAATCACACATTTCTTAGGATATCTGGTGTCTGTTCTCACAGTGAATCAGCCAGTTGCCCAGCAGAGAAGAATCCTCTGCTGGTTTCTGTACGCAAAAACACACTGTCTGGTTGTGAGATTCATTCATATGTCAATTTTAATTCAGGGCCTACGGCTCAGGCTTCAGCACTTCAGGGGTGTAGCATTTTAAGTATATTACAGGGTAAACTATGAAGAATTAAATACTAAGTCAGACAGAACAACACCGGCTGGTAAGAAACACTCTCCTGGAAGATCGCTATAAATCTCATGGGACAGAGGCAGAGGTCACTAATGTCAGTCAGGAGGCACATTCCGTAAGAGACACTCTAAAGCAACAAGAGATCAGTGCTCTGCTGCTGTGTTGCTCCTGAGTGCCTGCTGTTTTGGCAAGTGGATAATATAGGATATTTCAGACATATGGCTCAGGGGAAGGAGTAGATATTGCTCTTGTAAGGTCTTACTGCAAAGCAGCAATGGACCCTTGCATTGCTAGAGAAGGCAGCAGCTTCCCTGGTTTACGCTGGAGAGATAGCTCCATAACGACAGCAGGGTCCGGTTATTTCCTGGGTTAGTGGTAGGGCCTCCTTATCTCCTTAGATAATTCACAGGCTTTGACACAATGAAATATATAGTACATAATATATAGATACAAGAAAATACTACACACAATATATACACACAGTTAAATACATATTAAGCCAATAACAACCAGCACTATCTTGGTTAAATTTTCAGTTACTGATGTTATCACCCACCATGGAATATAGCTGATAAGATCATGAGAAAGCTCCACTTACAGAATCATTTAGGTTGGAAAAGGGCTTTAAGATCAAGTCCAACCATTAACCTAACTTTCAGGGGGTTGTCAAGAGCAAAAATGTCTCCCCTGAGCATCCTTTCCCCCAGGCTAAACAACCCCAGGTCCCTCAGCCGTTCCTCACAAGACTTATGCTGTAGACCTTTCACCAGCTTTGTTGCCCTTCTCTGAACACGTTCCAGCCCCTCAATGTCCTTCTTGGAGTGAGGGGCCCAAAACCGAACCCGGGATTCAAGGTGCAGCCTCACCAGTGCTGAGTCCTGCTGGCCACATTAGTGCTGATACAAGCCAGGATGCTCGTGGCCTTCTTGGCCACCTGGGCACACACTGGCTCATCTTCAGCCAGCTGTCTACCAATATCCCCAGGTTCTTTTCCACCAGGCAGTTCCAAGCTACTCTTCCCCAAGCCTGGAGCATTGCAGAGGATTGTTGTGACCCAAGTGCAGGACCTAGTACTTGGCCTTGTTGAACCTCATACGACAGGCCTTGACCCATTGATCCAGCCTGGCCTGATCACTCTGCAGAGACTTTTTGCCCTCAAGCAGATCATACTCCCACCCAACTTGGTGCTACCTGCAAACTTACTAAGGGTTCCCTTGGTCCCCTTCATCCAGATCATTGATGAAGATATTAAGCAGAAGTGGTCCCAATACTGAACCTTGGACAGTTAAAGGATAAACAGGTAAGCGAAGACTTTCAAATAACAAAATTTTTAAAAACACAACAAAAAACCCTGAAAAATTATCAGCACTCGTACCTGAAATGAACTGAAGAGCCTCAGGACTTAAACTTACTCAGAAATTCAAAATAATCTACAATTTTTCTCTAAAGAAAAGGAAAGAACTTCTTCAGATGGCCGCCAGCCATAACTGCATGATAATCATCCCAAAAGAGATATTAGACACATACTACAAGGAAAATAGGCAGCACAAGAAAGCTACGTCTTAACAATAAAAGTGTAAGAATAATTCAAGAGCTGCCCTAAATCAGATGTTTTCTACATAGTAACAAGTGTCTTCAGTCCTATAAGAGAGAACATAAAAAGAAAAAAATAAATTAAGATGCTACGAGAACAGATCTAATTTTTTTTTAGGGTTCGGGGTTTTTTTAGAACAAATACTTTTCTTTGGTTTTCAACGAGTTAAAAAAATGAAGAGTCCGAGGCAAAACCCGCACTGCCTAATGGAAATAACATACTGAAATGGCGGCTGTCAAAGAAGAAACACAGATCAAAGGATTTAATGTGCATACGCTGCGAGGACTGGGTAGTCTCCATTCCAGAACATCTGAAAGCATACAGAGGTGAAGTGCAAGTGAAAAAGGACAGGCCTCTGTCAAATAGAGGTGAAGCACTGCCTGACCAAAAAGGAGCTGAAATGGTACTTACGCTTCAGAGAGAGGGCAAAGGGTGAGCCAAGCAACAGCAGGTCCATTAGTTTTACCTCAATGACACTTAAGGCACTTGAGCAGATGCTGTAGGAAAGCATAATCAAAAACACGGAGGTAAACAGAACGACGAGGTTCAGCCTGATAGGCTGCACCAACCTGAATGGGCAGCTTGCTGGATGGGGCACAGCAACTCCGCGTCGCTTTGGCTCGCAATTAAAGCGAAGGAAACGTGACAGACCCAATCAGTGTAGACTTCTATGAAGCATTCAAAATAATACCATTGTACCCGCTAAGGTGGAGATTAGGTAAATCTGTAACACACTTATGGAACTGGCCAAGAGGAACAAGGGAGCAAGAGAGAGAATAATATAACATGCAAAGACGGGAATTTATTGACCAATCCCAGGAACTCTGTGAAACGCTGGGAGCTTAGCACCTGCTAATTGCAAGACAACACAGCACAACAGAGCTCTGGAGAGCAGGCTTCGCTTCTAGCAGGACCGCAGTTCCCTGCTCTACTCTTATGAGGACGACAGGAGTTAAGTTGGATTTAAGTTAGTTATTAGGACATCTTTCTAGTGGTCTGAAGAGGTACAAACCAAAACAAACTGATCAAATGTTCTGCTGAACCTCCATTAGATAGACAGACAGACAGACAGACAAGATAGACCTGCCAGAAAGAGCAGTGACCTAAACCATCTCTTCAGGTCCTTTCTAACCCTATGATTCAACCACTGAGCACATAAAAAACAAACTAAGATGCTCTGGAGTACGTGCCACCATTTTCTTCCTTGTTTGTGGTAATCCATGCTATGGCTGAAGTGAAGGAACAGACACCGTGTGCCTCAAGAGACGGTGAGAAAATGATTTGTTACACTGAGTAAAGCTCCTCACTTTATTAAATCCTTGACATGTCTTTATGAATTGGTCAAACACAAACTCTTTCATTTAATTCCCGTGCACACACCGTGTCCCACGTGCCTTCCAGAAACCTCAAGGACAGTCCTCATTTCAAGACGCGCAAAACTCTGAAGGCAATAGAGAATGAGCTATCAGTTAAGGGAAGGAGAAGGAGAACAGAAGCAGGATGGAAGTTAATGCAATTCACTGTAGGCAGCATGACAGAAATGGGTCTTTAAGATGGAAAACTATGTGCACAGTCCTTGGAGAAAAGTTTGAGGAGGTTATACCATGCTAGAGAGCCAACAGAGAGGTTCACTGATATTACCTTTCCCTTGTAGGTTTTCTGAAGAACAAATTTAATCTCACTCACTACAAGAATACTTAAAAAGAAACGACAGATTTAAACAAGCAGAGGACAGTAGAGATTTTCTTTTTCTTGCCCTGGACATGTATACTGAAAAAGAAACCATCTAGTACCTGCTCTATATAGACCATGAAGCTCAACGTAGCAGGCAATTTGTGTGAGTGCACAAGAGGGTTCACAGGCTTATTTAAATGTTTGTAAGCAAGTTACCAAGACTCTACTCCAAGAAGAAATGTCCTGCATTAATACCAAATGAGTAGTTACTGACAGTTCAAGTAACTTTTTTGTTATTAATGAACTAGTTCCACTCACTGTTAACAAATTGTAAATAATCCTTGGCATCTATTCTTTTACAAAACACTAAAGATTTGTTGAATTTCCCAGCTCCCCAGCTACCAATAGTTTTGGTAGAATAATACCACGAGGAAAAATGCATTTCACAGAAGACTGTTCTTTCCTTTACAGGAAGAAACATCCTCAACTATTTCACGGTGTTTCAAGTGTCTCCTAAAAAACTACAGTACCACAGCATTGCCATTAAAACACTGGCTACAGACTGACCCCACCGGAAGGTAATCACTTCTGTTTGTGGCATGTATCTGAAGTAAACATACCATTACAGCAAGACATACTTCAAGTCGATGAAATTAAGTTTAAAACATGAACATTACTGTTCGTTGTCTTTGCATTTCTATAGTAAACCCACAGAAACCGGCCAATGTATTTTAGCTTTAATTGAGTGCCTCCCTTAGATATTCTTTGGTCATAAAATGAATCAAAGATTTAGCTGATGAGTACTTTAGTTAATTGTATTCTCTTGTTTTCCTGTTCATCCTACTGGTGCTTTAAAGGAGCCCCTGCTTTTGTTTATTCCTATTTTAGCTTTTTGTTTAATTACCTTATCTGAAATTGTCTTTTAAATCAATGTCTTATTTCAAGTGCTGATTAAGAGCAAACACTTGAACAAGTATAAACACAAACAACAAAAGTTTCCCATCCCGATGCCCAGAAGCTGCACTGCCTTTTACTACGAGCAATTTTTGATATTTTGAGGTACCGAACACATGACTTAACAGACGTGGATTTTGTCTTGGGTTAGCGTGTTTTATCAGAGTCTGCTTTACAATGATGAGCATGTCGAGACGTGGTGATCCTCTAGAGGAATGTCATCTCCAAAGACTAGGCTAAACCTTCCAGGGATGGTGACTGATTACTAAGAGCCTTGGTGCTCTTGGCAGGCAAAGCCAGCCCTTGTGCTCTGCAATGCCAAAACTGCAACTCTGGAAACAGTACTCTTTTTTTTTTTTCTTCTTCTTTTTTATTATGGTTGGAAAGGACCTCTAGGATGATCAAGTCCAACCTTCATCCCAACATCTCTCTAGCCACTAGACCACAGCCTCAAGTGCTACATCCACTTGTTTTTTAAACATCTCCAGGGATGGTGACTCCACCACTCCCTGGGCAGCCTGTTCCAGTGCCCAACCACTCTCTCAGCAAAGAATTGCTTCCTAATATCTAATCTAAACATCCCCTGACGCAACTTGAGGCCATTTCCTCTCGGCCTATCATTACTAATTTGGGAGAAGAGACCAACACCAGCCTCACTACAACCTCCTTTTAGGTAGCTGTAGAGAGCAATAAGGTCTCCTCTCAGTCTTCTCCAGACTAAACAACCCCAGTTCCCTCAGCCGCTCTTCATAAGACATGCTTTCCAGACCCCTCACCAGCTTCGCTGCCCTTCTCTGCACCCGCTCCAGCACCTCAAGGTCCTTCTTGTCCTGTGGTGCCCAGAAGTGGACACAGGATTCAAGGTGCGGTGTCACGTATGCCATGTGCATNTCCACCAGCACCCCCAGGTCCTCTTAGGTTCTCTCCTTTTACCTGGTGGCAAGGGAGGAGGGGTTCCTCTCCTTCTAATGGAGCCTCCACCTGATGCCCTGTGCTCAAGGACCATATGGCCTGAGTCCACCAGTGTATTTCACTCTCACACTCCCTTATTGTCCTCAGCCTTTCAACCTCCTCCTTTAGCTCAGCCACCAGGCTGAGCAGCTCATTTACCTGGTCACACCGGACACAGGTTTTCTCTCTGTCACCCTCTGCTAGCAGTGCCAGGCTCCGGCACTCTCTGCAGCCAGAGACCCGGACACCCGCGTGCTCCCGCGGGACCTCTGTCTAGGTTGCCACATTCTTTCTCACAGGAGCTTTTGTCCGGGTCACAACCATTGCCGGTCTTGCTCATGCTTTTTTTTTTTTTTATAACTTATTTCCCAGAGTAATTGTTTGTGAAAACCATAATTGCTGGTGACACCAGCAGGGCTGGCCAAGAGTATACACCATAATCCTAAAATGCATGCGTGTTGTTGGAGGGAACTAGCAATTTCTCCTCTTACTATTCAGGAGCAATTTCTTCCACTGCTTTTGGCATATTGTTTTACTGACTTGCTGATTTACAGGAAGCGGAGCTAACAGAACTGCACCTGTTGGACAGTATTTGTTTCAAGCCAACAAGGCTTGAAGTTCTTGCTAAAATTCTCCACCTCTATAACCCTTAAGAATCTATAATTATCTCCTCTGCCCACCCGATCCCTCAAGAGGGGCTGCATTTTGTGAGACTTAAATCAAGGGAAACGAAGCTCAAAGAACCGGCTCTTTGTGAGCAGAATCACATTTGGATCGCAATTACAACCACTTCCAAACATTAAGAAGAGAGGCTTTGATACATGAAAGAGAACAAGTCAGGAGAATTAGCCTTTGGAATTACTCTGTACTATCGATAGATCTTATTAGTTTGCATAGGGGATACTGCATAACAGCAAACACTTCAGACCACATATCTGAGACATTTTACAAAGTAGCTCAAGTGTCTGTCCTCTCCAATCATCTTGATCACCTTGTGCTGAAACCACGCAGTTGCCAGAAAGCTTTTCTGCAGCTAACAGATCAGTGTTTTTATCATTTTCTGTGCAACATTAGGCTCACCATGGCGTCTGCTGGGGTGTGTGTAGAAGGAATGGGCTTGTCTCTGTGTTTTACCTTAATGTCTGTATGTAGCTTGGGGTACAGAAACATCGTTATGAGTTATGAGACAGCCACACAACTAAACCTAAGTAATTCCCTCTTTACAGGCCCAAATCTCTGCATTTTAAATAAGCCTTGCCCAGGACAGAATTTGCAGTAGGTGAGGCCTACAGATAGTGCTCCTTAAATCAGTGTCGACATTTCTAGGTAGAAGGTCTACAGAAAAGAAAGACCAGAAAAAGAAGCTCTTGAAATAACGTTGTGTTATTTTTGTGGCTTTTTTTTTTTTTAAAATTCTGGCTCAGAGCAAGATATGTGATTCTTTACAGCTGTCACATGCTATTGTGGCACAGGATGATTCATTTCAAACTAATATAAAGAAGACAGTAAAAAAGACAAGCCCTAACTCTGTTTCCAGTGTAATGAATCCATGAAGTAGTCTCTGTGAAGTCCAGTCATTAAATTAAAAGAAAACTAAGAAGCTGGGCATATTTCATATACATTTGATATGCTGTACAATGGTGCATACAATAATATATTTTTTAAAAGGTAATAAGAGTTTAATTCTAAGAGAAACATGAACAGGACATGCAGAAGTCCTATCTGGCCTTTCTGGAACTCTACACAAGTTCTCCAGGAGCAGGTAGAGACATATGAAACTGAGTGTGACCTACAACGTGTTTCAATACCTAGAGGGTGAAAAGATAATCAAGTTTCACAGTGGCTTCTGTGCAAACAATGCCTAATAAATTCAGATTCTTCAGCTTGAGAAAGGTGACTGGGGAAGAGACGATGAAGTCCTATGCAGTCACGAATCGCATGAGAAGGGGGAACAGGGTCCTGTTTCTGTTTGCTTTGGGGGTTTTTACTGTACCGTCCTGTACTAGAAGCAGGTGGTCCTGCACTAGAAGCAGCAAAGCTGCAGGCGAGAATAAAGAGAACCAAATGGGGTTGGTTCTTCACCTGACATGTGGATGAGCCACACAACTCTGCCACAGGATGCTGTGGACAGTAAAAGGGAAGTTGGACAAATTAAGTGGACAAATAGAAGACGGATCTCACAAGAGAAACCCAGAAACTCTCTGAGGCACACAGTTCCAGGGAGGCTACGCCAGGGAAGTGTCCCTAAATGTTTCCTCTACTCTCACACCACTTCCTGTTAGACATTGCCAAAGACAGGACACTATGCCAGACTGGGTCCTCACAGCTGGCCTGTAATGATGTCCTTACACTTTAAAAGGCAGCTGACATGCTTGACACATGCCAACTAAATATTAGACATAAGACTTTTCAGAATTACATCACTGGGCTCTCTTGCCCTGCTCCAGCCTGTTTCCTTTCTGGGCTGGAGGCCGGAAAAGGCTATGAGCTAAAAGATGCCTCCTTAGCATAAAATCACCTACAGAATCACTGCAAACTGCAGAATTTAAAAGTGCTAAGGAAGTTTTTCAGACTTTCACCTTCAGCGTAGGCTGTTCCTTGTATTTTTCTCTGCAATCACCCTACTGAAAAATTTGTTTCCAGTGGCTAGCTTAGTGTCCTTGCACTGACCCAAATCCTGACTTAACTGACATCTTAGGGATTCAGAGAAACCTTCACCGTTCACTTTGAAAGGCTGAGATTTGATGCATTTGAAGATTTTATGTTGCTGTGTTACTGTTTGTTTGATAGTAGCTCTAGCTACAAAAAAATCAAAGCATCTCTAATTCCACCATGGACAGCCTCAATATTCCAGCTGCCCAGATCTTTCAAATAGGAAGCAGGGGGAGGAGAGGGAAATCACACGATTCCCCATACCCAATGGAAAATATTTGCAAATAGGGTGTAATAACTTCTTTTAACTTAAGATCCTTAATTGGACAAGAATTGCCTTCTCCATTATCATTATTTCAAGCTGCATTTTGACCTGTATTTTGAAGACTCATTCAGTCAGACCTTCAAGTACCCAGATTAAATAAATAAAAAACACTCTCCACTTATCAGGTGAATAAAACACACAGCCTGTCCAGGACTGTAGCATACCTTTCTGCACCTGCTCTGTAATCACCAGTTTCTGAAGGGCTTAATTAGAAAAGGCTCTAACAGATTATCACTTTTGTTACAACTGTTCCTCAGACACCAGTCTAGCTCCCAAGTCTACTTGATGCAGTGAACCACAGCAGAAAAATCCCTGTATGGCCAAGATATACAAACCAGACACTACTGCCTTGGCAGTAGTTCACAGGTGAGAGGGGCAAATGGATCCCTTCAAGTCCTACAAGGGTGCACGAGGCTGGGCATCCTGCAGCATCTCCCAGAGACCTTCTAAGGGTAGCCCCAGGAGCACTTCAGGGCTTTCTTCTGCCACTCCAAGACTCTGAACAACACAATTTGGGGAGGTATTTAGCTGTTAAACAATATATATTTCAAGTGCTTCCTGCTCATCAGACCTAATCTCGCACGTGTTGCTGCCGGAACACGTATTTAAATCATTTTGGTCTGCAGTTGTGTGTCTGTGTGTCGGGACAAAGGAAGAGATAAGGATGTGCTCGTATACAAACAGAAGGACACGGAGCCTTGAAAGACACGGCTTCCTCAAGGTGAGGAAATGGTGTCTGCTGCCTGAGCAGCGCACTCGGGTTCAGATGGTGGTGTTGCTGATGAGGTGCTGAGGCAGAAGGCAGTAGTGATCCTGTGCAGAAGCTCAGCTCTGAAGTTGCTGGCGGTAGTGATACCTTGAGAAATTACTTGAATATTTTCAGCTTTAAATGGTTTTGTTTGCACTTTCATAAAATGAAAGCTAAGAACATTGTAAATGAAAAATTAGCTCAAAAGGTATTTCAATTCACAGTATTAAAAATGTAGCACCATAACTTCCAAGCTTCTTGTTCTGGTACGAACACTTCAGCAAACACAACAAAATTAGAAATATTATTAAATGCTGACAAGCCATAATTCTGCATTTTTTTCCCCTCAAAAAACATTTTTTCACTCAAGAATGCTACCTGTGTGTATTTTGCAAAGACAAAACATATTGGTAATCAGCTGGGTATATGTAATCTCCACCTCTCTAGGCCTCCTGCTCCCTGTGTCCTCACTGAATTGAATGCTCTACTTCCTTACACATCCATAGTACCTCTCACAGTTTGATTATAATGAGGTCTTTTTCCACTGTGCCTTGCATCAGCACTGCTGCCACTGAGCCTGTTTTTTTCCTCCTCACTTCAGTTTATTTCGAGCACATTCATGTAACCACTGGACTGATTGTGACTGAAGGTCTGGTTAGGAATGTTACAACCTTGGCTCAGTTCTGCTAAGAAAACGGTTGCTAAGGCATTACAAAGTATATGAGCTAAAGTAATGCAAGATAATAAAGGTAATCATGCTGGCAGCAGAGCAATAATTGCAAAAGTAAGAGCTAGCAGATCACAAATTCAAGGAGAAAACAGACCGACACAAAGAAAAAGGACAGCAGGCAACATCAAGGATCAGCCCATTCCAAGAAGTTACAGAGACCAACACGTCTCCAGCTGGCTGGCAGCTGGGTGGTCAGCGGAAACTCATTAAGTGCTGAGAGCATATTAAGGCTTAGCACATTAGTCCCAGCTACACATTGCAGGTGGCAGTCAGCAAAGGACGCCTCTCTACTCCTCTGCAGACTCCATTCACGGAATCTCTTATAATTCATGAGGATGCCTGAAAAAGCAACTCAGTGTGCGATGGTCACATTCAGAATGCCCTCAGATCTGAAGGAATCTGGCTTCCTCACTGGCCTCTAAGCATCAAAGAAATACAAGGATTGATGGATTTATTTTTTTTAATGTACCTACTGCCTCCAGGTTTCCTCTACTGTGCTTTTTTTTTTCTTTACTGGTCTTCCTTTGCTATGGAGAAATTAAATTCTACACAACAAAAACAAAAGTAAAATAAATAAATAAAAAGCCTCTGCAGGTCTGTAAAAGTAGGATTTGGCAGTTTTAAGGACATCCAGAAATGATGAAATCTTACCTAAGCCAGGTAGGCAGAAGGTGTTGGATTTTGCTAATCTTTTTAAAAGAGAACAGTTACACTGATAAGTTCTGAGCCATTTCAAGCTACCTGTATAACTTGTTCGTATATTATTCATAAAAACAGGAAATCACAGATTAAAGAAAAGGCCACAACCAAGATGTTGAGAAGTTGCAAGGAAGAATGAATTGCAGTCAGGGGATGTATCTTCAGATTCAACAGTTTGTTCTCTTAATCATTTTTATTCAGCTGGCAGTACCAAGATGAATACCTGTTTTCCATTAATGCTCTCCTCCTGAGAATACTGGCACTCTGCAGACTGCCAGCCAAAATAATACATTTCCGAGTTGAGAAGGCTTAAAGAGTCTAGGAAGACAACAACAACAAATTCTGAGGAACAACACCGCTGGCTGGGAAAAAAAAAACACAACAAAGCAGACAGCTTCAATGGCAGCCATAAAAAATAAATAAACCTTGATTCACCCACATATAAATGTCTGAGAAAGGCACATACCAGGCCTGTCATTTAGATTTCTGCTCCTTTTGTTATTCTTTCCGAAAAGCTTTTACTTACCCGCATTTCCAGAGATTTCTTTCTTTAACAGAATATTCTGGAGGGCAGCGGGTGTTTAGATCAGTATACACGTATACACACGGACCTGCGCTGTGTTAAGCATGTACAGCGTTACAGAGATGTATTAAAGAAGGTCACGAGTTCTTGCCCATCTGCCTATCAGTAGAAGGCCTCACGCTCATGAAATGAAAAGCCTTTCTGATCAAAGGACCAAAGTAAAATCAGGGAATGCATTCCACTGCCAGTCCACTGTCATTTCTCTGCAGTAAGAACCCTTCAGATCTCCAACTGGTTCGGTGCTTGACCAACCCTTACACAGAGCTTTCACTGCAGAACGCAGCATAAAGCCACAGTCGATACACTCGAAAAACCACCTCAGGTGATTTCCCCCCACTCCACACACGCAGTCACAAGCTCCTCTGAATCAGCATCACAAAACTGCCCCACAGTGCCCTGGAGCTGTACAGGAGTTTAGCCCACGTGCCAACGCACCACCTCTAGTCTCATTTAAGTTACACAACCCCCCCCTGATCTTTTATCCCATGGTCAGCTTCAACCTACTGGCTACGATCGCTTCCTTCAGTTTTTCTTCTCTTAATATTTCTTTTTGGCTTATTTCAGTGAAAAACCACGCCGACAAAGGAGAATATTTCCAAGGCATCATCCAGCCATCCAAAAGATCCATGTAGGTCTATTAACATCATTACATTCCCTCTGGCTTTCTTCACATCTACTTTATATTTGGTCTCCTCTAGACTTTCGGCTGCTCTGTGTTTACAGCACAGAACACAAACAGGCTGACATCTCTGTCTGGGGCTCTGGAAACGTTTTACCTTCTTTGGGGTAAAGATATGTCCTTCTCTGAGCATTCTATGGACTTGCCTCCTAACTCAGCATCAGTGTCAGATGTCACTGAGCACTGAAACACTTCATTACCTTGGAGACTCTGGTCCCTGCTTACTGCAGCCCGCATGTACGTGGGTATCAGAAACTATGCAAAAAGGTTCTGCTTCAGAGGCAAAGTTTCCCAAGGATTAAATTGTAAGCTGTCTTCTAAAAGTCTTTAATAAATAGAAGGGTAACTTAATTTTTTTTTTCTGCTAATAGTAGAAATAATACATTAACTGGTCTTTCACAGAGATCTCTTTTCTACTACGACTAATCTATAATCCAGTATTTTCCTTGATTCAGTCTCAGAAGACAGCACCCACCCCTGCCAAGCACAAGGCTTGTGTATCACAAAACATGACATTCACTCTGGAGCCACCAGAAGAAACGAGGCTGAAAAAAATGCCAGAAATTTTAATCAAGCATTTCTCTGATTCCATATTGCTGCTGCTCCTGTAAGCAGAAGTAGCAACCAGGACGCTTCCAGAGGACCTGACTGCTCCTGGCTATCATAAAGCTAAAGATCACGCAAACTTTGGGAACCTCCTTTCAGAACTGTTGCATGGCCCACAACCAGAAGAAAAGAAACCTCACTACAAGCACAAACACTCTGTTGGTCTGTCTTCCAAATTCTGGGGTGGAGGAACTGTCAGAAGAGGTCTATGCAAGAAGGGGGCACCAGCATACCCAGCTACAGAGTCAGATCTGCGTCCTTGAAAGCCACCCTGTAAGTGCTAACGTTTTAGGTATGGCGAAGGTCCAGTTCATTATTCCATAGAAACACATCACTATTGCTTTCACAGCTGTCTCTCTGCATCTGAAAACTTCTGTATCTGACTTCTCGATGAGCAAAGGAAACCAAGATTGTTCAAGTAAGAACACTGCAAGCTCCGCTCAGTCCCTGAAACACAAGTAAGAATAGCTTTTGCCACCTCGTTACCTTCCTAAAAATACTGGATTCAAAACTCATCTGTCAGTAACTATAATAATGTACGAAGAGGAGTAAAGAGGTTCATTCTTCATACCCAAGCCATAGTTCAAACTTAGGCAAACGCAAACCGGAATGTTACAGAAGTGATGTGAACAGATGAAGCTACAAAACAATCATTTTCTGTGTTCTTACACCGATTGTCATGTCTGCATACAAGAGAAACGGGTTTGAGAGAAATTCGAGCGCTGCGCCCACGCTCAGAGAGGCTCCCCTCAAAAGCCAGGTAGATCTGAGAAGCGCTGTATGGTCATTTTGGGGAGGAGGGCACAGCTCAGTGATGCAAGACATCTCTGTTAGCCTGTTAATCCTCTGGAGCACAGCAGGTTAGGAGCTAGACCACAGAATACCGGGCTCATCTTGTTTGAAAAGCCCTTTCTGTACTTCTGACCTGCCTGTACCATGATGGGCACAGGACCAGAAACGTGTTAACTGGCAGCTCTACGCAAGCTTGCTTTGCACGCACCAGCGGGAATTCATTGTGCTGCTTGGTATCTCATGTAGAAACGCAGGTCAATAGTCAGGCTGTTCCTTCAGTTCCTCGACGGCGTGTTTAAAACCTAAATTAATAGTAACTCAATAGCAGAGCCAGAATCAAATATTCCAAATGCTCGCTCTTACCACTTCATCATTAGTAAAATGCTTTTACCCATAATTGTTATTGTTAGCAGAGAAAAAAAAAGCGAGAATATAAACAATGCAGAGCTTGGTATGCAAGGGACGGCACAGCCACGGCTGAGATGAGCGCGCATCTGCACACTCGTTCTTAAAACTGGAGCCAACAACTATTGCACACATGGGAAAGAATAGAGTTGAAAATGAGTATAAGGCTGTGACAATCTGCCAAGCGGTGTGTAAACATAGCAGCCTCAACAGCCTTAATGTGAGTAAAGGGTTCTCAGAGACACTCCTTTACAAACCTTATGGGTTCAAAGCACATTTTTTTCCCTTTGAAAGATGCAGTATTGTACTTCCTTGATCAAAATGACTCATTAGGAAGAATTTACATTATGCATATTTTCCCTGCAAATTGTGAAAATATGCCTTTAATTATTAATTACTCTCGCTAAGAAATAGCTTTTATAAATACATTTCGTGTGAGGATTTGTCTCTCTCTGGTTCACTGAAACTCCTCAGGTAGCGGGAGTTCACTCTTCACAAACTGCAGTATGTCTGTGTAAAGAATCAGCTCCTGTTCCTCACTGAACGGCCAAAAAGGAGAGTTCCTGGCAAAAGTGACCTGCTGCACACTGACAGCATGCCTTGAAAAAGGACATTTTTAGATCTTTTTAGTCAGCATTTGAATTTTAAAATTGTACGTTAGAAATTGTTTTCCGTTTTGTACTTCAGTCCCTCCTTTCGTCCTGAATAAGCGAGAAAGATCAAAGTCAGATTTGCTGGCTCACTAGCACATGTTATGTTCAATTTTCTTCTGTCACATTCACATAAGTAACAGCAGATGTTGCTAGAACATTCACGAGTTTAGTTCTGAAGTGTGCAGCCAGACATTTGTCAGGCTAATTTGATTTCCTGAGGACTGCAAGGAGAGTTCTGCTGGATAGTTCCCCATCTGTGACACTGAGCCCGTCTTGCCAAATTCACTTGAAGCCTCCAATGAAGATGTTGTTCTCCTTTGGATTTTTGCTTAAGGCTACTTTTTATTAGCTCTCTTCAAGAAGCCCTCCCCCCTCCCCCCCGTTAGCACTGCTATAAAGATAAGGAGAAGCAGGTTTAGGAGAACAATGAAAAGACGCGTGCTCCCACGAGATGACCATAACCTTTGCCATCTTAGCATTTGACAAATGACTACTAAGGCCAGCAGGAAAGACACCCATCGATTTCAGTGGCAGAATTTTGTATTCTCTGAAGAATTTTGTATTCAGCTGAAGACACATTCAGATTTAAATAACGACCTACATGTCAGACGCAAACTTTCTTTTGGACTAACTGCCTGCAAACCACTTTCCAAGATGTTTCTGAAAACAGTAAGTCACGTTTGGCGCATTTGTACAAAAAAAATTAACCATGTTTTGGAATGCCTTAGAAAACCTTCCATTTTCAAATCAGCTTTATTATCTTTGCTTATTCTATATTTGAATTTGCAAATAAAATAAAATCCAAATAAAGCCTTATTACTGAATATTACTTTTGCATAAAACATGTCCAAGTTTTGAACAGGATTGGAAATGTTTCCAGATTTAGGCAAATTATTACAGTAAGTGGGTTAATGCATTATTTCAGAACTAAAAGGAATTTCCTAATTCCTTCTGCAGGACTGAAACGACATTCGTGCGCATAGGACGAATTAGGAAGTTACTTTCTGCAGCAAGAAGAAAAAGAGACCCATGAGAGTCATGTGCAAAAGCCATTTCCCTCCTTCCTTCCCACAGGAAGGGAT
>VZZY01000053.1:22956-92728 GCA_013400335.1 Eurystomus gularis
GCGGGGCTTTACCTTGTGCCTGC
Source organism: Eurystomus gularis (assembly GCA_013400335.1). Lineage (NCBI taxonomy): Eukaryota > Metazoa > Chordata > Aves > Coraciiformes > Coraciidae > Eurystomus > Eurystomus gularis. The sequence continues at coordinate 22,980 of VZZY01000053.1, forward strand.
GCGTCAGGCAGACGCCAGCCCCGCCTTGGAAGCCTGAAGGGGTCTTTACCGCAGCCGCCGCAGAGAGACTTTTTAGGGGCAGGGGGCAAGGGCAGGGGGCNTGCACTGCCCTGCCTGCCCTGCCCGCACTGCCCTGCCCGCACTGCCCTGCCTGCCCTGCCCTGCCTGCCCTGCACAGGATGGAAGAGCCGCTCATCCCCTTAACATGCAGAATTACGGAGGCCAGGCACTACAGCTGAACGCTCAGGGTTACAGGAACTCCGCTTTCTCCAAGTATGTATCTTGTTTTTATACATCAAATCGCGTCTTCAGATTCATTCCAGACTGTAAAACTCAGGTCTCGGATTAAAAGTCTTAAGTTTATCGCAGAAATAGCTAAACCGCCTCAGAATGTGACAGTCTCAGAGCCCTGGGTTCCTCTCGTGTCTGTTACATGGATGAGGAAGCATGACTCTGGCGTCGAGGAGGAAAGTCTGTCATCTTCATAAACACCTCCAAAGGCCATTTAGCTGAATCAGCAAAGCAGGGAAACAAGCTGTTTAGCATAGCTTAGTGACTGAGTTTTCATTTCAAGGTTGAATAATGGCTTAAAAAAAGAAAAACAAAAGAGGCTTTGAAATTTTCCCTAACCTTCCGCTACACTGAACATGAAAACTAACTGCAGAATTCTGGGGAAGCGACCTATTTCTCAGCACTTCAGAAAGCTTAAAGCTGTGCAAATGACATTGACAAAAACACGACCCGTGTTTTCTAAGCTTCCTTTACACAATATGGTGAAAACCAAGTAGAATATAAACTCTGGCACAAGGAGAAGACTTGAATAATAAAGTCCCCAGATGAAAGACACTTTGTCTAAACTATTTCTTGATTTTATTTTGTCTTTCATAAGACCTCCACAAACTGGGTTATTAAGAAAGAACTGAGCCGCGTGTAGTCAAAATATGTCCATTTGATGGAGGGTTCAGTTAGAATTACAAAATAAATTGGGAAGCTTTTCTGATCTTCCTCTCCAGGCAAAATTTTTCACTGGCCAATGCCACCACCAGTCAAAGAAGTATTTTGGCTTCCAGTGGAAGGATGATGCACTCCCCAGATCTTTTCTAAGCATAGGTCACCTGCCTTGAGTACAAAATGTTACACAGTACTCACCGGAGCATTGGGGTTGTCTAGTGCTTTCCCAAAACACTGTCAAAGGTTTTGATTTTTACAAGCTACTAAGAAATGAACTCAAAACAATTTTCTAAACTCCTCTTCTTAGCAATACTTTGTCCAAAATCAGCCATGAGAAATTATGGAAATGGATAGAAATCACGGATTGTCCATTAAAGATTAGCTAGTTTTCCTTACAGCACATAGGTCTTTTCCTAGTTCAGGCTCTCCAGCAGCTCCGGTTCTCCAAAGATGTCCAAAGATACTTTCTTAACTTGCAGATAAATAGCAACTACAGCCTTCTTGCCTTAATTTCCATTGCATTCTCAGTTCCCATCTGCAGCAATGATATTGCCCTTCCCAGGCCTGACTCGCACAAAGACAAATATCGGAGCTGGCATCTTAGTCAAAATCCAGCTGAAAATGACTGAAAGTCAGAAGCAATCAAGGCAAGCTTGAAGTCCTTGCTTCGAGCTGGGCAGGATTTCTACAAATGCAATATATTATGAGCAGAGGCAGGCTGACAGTTGTGTGTGATTCCTCATTTCTTGGAGCAGAACGGAAGCCTCTCTGCAGAGGCTAGGGGAGTTCAGGTCGTAGCAGTGCAAAAATGGTCAAACGGAACTTTCAGAAGCCGTGCTTACGCTCCCACACAGGAATGGGAGAAGGAGTCAGCGTGGAATAGCCAAAAGAATAGTCAATATTAAAACTATAGATTCTCTCCAAGAAGACTGAACAGGAAAAAAAGAAAACGATCCTTTTTTCCTGTTATAAAAACAACTATGTGCACCCAGGAGAGCTGAGCAACAAATTTCTTTATATGCTGAGGAGACTTGTATCAGGCGGGCAGAGGCACCCACCTATAAATGACTGATTGGAATTCACTGAAAACTTTATCTACTACCCTGGACAGCCAACTTCTGGCAGAAAAACAAATCTGTATTTTTTTGTACTTACTTTCTTACAATCCTGTCCTATTAAGATATTCTCATTTTACTGACACAGATGTTAAGGTTTCTGCAAATTGCAAAATGACACTGCGATAGCCGGCCGTGGGTGCAAACCAAGGCCTTGTGACCCAAAGCCTTCTCCTGGGTCACACCTCCCTGCCAGCTCTAGGAGCTCAGCCGCTTCAGGTGGGACCATGCTCAGTGGGGATCCGCAGCACTGCGGCAATGCAGAAAATGAGCTTTCCCTCACTGTTCAAAGCACTGTCCTGACATAGCTCTGTGCGTTCTGTTTTGTTGACTTCATCATAAACCTTTAAGGAGAGCCCAGACCTTTATGTAAATTAATGATATTTGGGCTTTCTTTACAAGATACTCAACAGCTTTGTTCCGCCCAAATGCCAGAGGGAGTTACCATCCATCTTGCTGAACCGTCCCAGCAAATACAGAGATACTTCTTCCCTTGTCTGTCCGTGTGAAGCCAGCGTCATCAGGATACCATCACTGTTTCTGGAGCTACCGGGAAAAGAGTCTGCTAAGAAAGGAGGCCCTGACTGGAAACAGTGCTCGCTGCTGCTCGCAGCTATTCCTTACCTTCCATTGGAAAGATATCTGGTAACAGATACTCTTTAGGGCTTCCACATTTGTTTGATTTCATCTAAACGCTCACTGCTATTGTGACCTCTTCTAGAATTGCAGACTGCTGTCCATAGCTACAGGCAGTCTAAGGTTCCTGTCATGTATGGAGAGAGAGGAAAAAACCACAAGCTCTTTGTTAGCTGCAACAGAAAGAGCTATGCACATTTGTGGAAAGCAGAGGTTTCAATCGGAATGCCGTTAAGGTGACCATACACCTCCATGGAAAAGCCTGTTCCTCTCTCGACTGCGCTGCTGTCCTTCAACTCTCCTGGCTTCCTACAGCACCAAGGCTTCTATGACCAGTGTACAAGGGAAAGGAAGGGAGGAGCAAGGAAGAGCCTCTTGGCCTGTTTTTCCCACAGTAATTTCTTAACATACTGCTGATTTTCCATCAGATCTGTCAGAGTTGGACATTTTTAACCGTCACATCCCTGCAAGATTCATACAAGCAGGTAAAAGGGACAGACTCTGAGGCATCTGGGCTACAACTGTCCACCTCTGACAACACTCAAAAGAGTTCACAGAGCTTGTAAAATAACTACAGAAGAGTAAACAAAGCCAATTATGAACAACAGGAAGAAGCAGGGAAAACATTTCGCTTCTCTTTAGAACTTAATTACTTTTTCTTGTAACTATAGAAGTTCAATGTCTAAGCATTGACAAAAAATGCATTCAGCATGCTGGTCCCCCCAAGTAAATTAGGAAGGGCAATGCACGCCTTCAGAGAAACTCAGCAGGCTTGCAGAAAAAGTGACGAGAGGAAGAGCTGGCATTACTGATATTTCTAGGACAGAACATCAGAAATAAGCTTAATGTAACTTCCTTTGAAAACAAACACTTTTATAGCTCCTATTTAAAAGATAGACCATCAAGAAATGGACTAAATTTTGCTTGTTTTGCAAAATTCCCATACAGCCAGTTCGGCTTTTGTCTGTAAAACAAACTTGTTTGTAGATTGATACTATTAAAAGATTAACTATAAGCTCTGGCTACAGATAAGGGTGCAACAGTACTTCAGAAGAGATAGAAAGTCTTTGGAGCAGCTCAGGAAGTCAAATATAAGTAAAACCAAACCAGCAACCCCTAGTCCCCCCAAAAAACATGAGGTTTTTTTGCTTATGCCCTGCGGTGTGTGCAGAAAAAGCCCAAGAACAAATCAACAGTTATCCTTTGAAACAAAGAGGATATATTACCCCTTTAAAGACAGACATTGGGCCAAAATATTTTTGCAAAAGGGGATCTAAGTTACAGAGACCCTTCAAAAGCCATGAGCAGCGCATGAAAACAAGTTAATAGAAGAGTCCAAAATCCCTCCTGCTTATGAAACTGGAGAAAACACTTCTGATAAAATTATGTTGGAGATTTTTAGGTTGCACCTCGCAAATGCTTTCAAGGTTTTTCAGTTGTTGATCTGTTTAAGAAAGGAATGTTTTTTGACCATCTTCGAGGAGGATGGCCAAAATCTGTCTCACTCACTCTGTTAAATGAGACCATTCGCACATTAAAGACAAAATATGCAAGTGATGCTATCAGAAGTTTGCCATTAATGATAATGAAGATTGCTATAAGGACACTTCTACATCTTTATCTATTTTCAAGCACAATTCAGTTAATTGCTTACTATTTGTTATCGAGAAATACTGAAAAATTCACATAAACTGGCATTTTTTAATGGGATTAGATAGTTTCATCTAGAACGCTGCATTTAAATCTGTTATAGCACAAACAATTTCTCTTCAGGAATTTCTGACCTGCAAAATACTCTTCATCCTGCCTCCATGTTTATCACACCACAAAGCAGCTCATCAATGCTGTAGCTGAATCCTTTCCTGACTCCCCGAGTAGCCATGAGAAGGGACATTGGCAGCAAGCTCGCAAATTCCCTTTCCTCTGCAGGAACGGACAGCCAATGCCCCTTGCACACAAAAACTGCTTTTAACCACCAAGATTTGCACTGCCCCACGCGTGCCTTGAAGACGCTTGCTCAGGCTGCGCTGTTTGACACTTGGCACTATATGGGACCACGGGGATGAAGCCCAGAGGAATGCCTCTCCAACTGGTTTCTAGAGCACTTTAGAGCAGCAAAGCTGTGTAGTTCTGCCCTCTCCTCCTCCAGAGTCTTCCCTGCTCCCGCTCCTGCACGCCCTTCTAGGGCAGAAAACAAACAGGAGCTTTTTTTCTGCTCTTGGAGGATTTTCTCAACCAGAGGAAGGCTCAGAAAACGTTTAAACTGGGAGAGGCTTAGTCATTAGCTCACGGTCACAGTGGGAAATGGGAGCTTCTCCTTCTTTTGTTATGAATACACTTTTTTCATGGGATTTATGAAATTAAATAGGATGGTTGGCACTAAACCTGGGTGGAACAGAAATCAGACTGACCCTTTCTTACCGTTTTGCCTTCAGAGTCATATCAAGCTCTCTGCACTGTAATGACTTGAACTAGAAAGATGTAGCTGGGTCTGTTTCTGATTTCTAGGTGTAAATTTCCAAAGGCAGAGCAAGGAGGGGTTTCCAGCATTGAAAATACAGCCATTTAGGCAAAGAACAGGTTATAAAAGTTGCAATTTTATTCACCCTCACATTCTGGATGAGGCAGCCTGCTCCACTATATAAATTACAGCATTCTCTAGTGTTACCACCAGTACTTACCAGGATCGCAAACACTTGGAGGACACTGCAGAATCCTCTGTCACAAACAGCAGTCTTGATAAGCTGCTTTCCAAAATGGACAGATTCCTTAGTTTCAAATTTAAGACAGTGAATCACTCATTTTGGCACTTGTTCAGCATGTGCTAGATAAACAAATTACATTTTTCCTTTCTGTCAATAGCTGGCTTTCACAGCCACCTCAAAAGCCTTAATTCGCCAGCTGAGTGTTTGCTGGATTACTCTCAATATCCATCACTCTTCATTCTCTGTAAGCCTGGCTGTGTTTCAAGCCAAGTAAGGTCAACCTGAGCTAAGCAGGACAACTTAAGAGAAGCCAAATGCTCTGGGAATCTCTTCTGGAGTGCACCAAAGTCACTAAGCATCCTTCTGTGGACTTGAATAGGCATTAGATCAGGCCTTGAATACCTTTTTCAAACATGTCTCCCTCCAGAGAAAAGTAATTTACAGTAGCTTGGGTTTGGTTGGGTTTTTTTTTTCCTTCTTTTATTTCGGTTACAAACATCATATCATTTTCTCATCAAGTCCTGTATATCATGGAAACTCACCCCCAGCCCCAGCAGATCATTCCCTACTAGCTTCATAACTTGTGATGTTTGGTCAGATAACCATCATCTCATTCTTTTAACTGCCTGTGGTGGTTCAGTCCCTGCCGGGAGCGGAGCCACGTGGCCGCTGCCGCTGCCCCCCCAGCGCCGGTCCGGGGAAACACAGAGCTGGGATTGAGATAAGGAGAGTTTAATACAGTGACACACAAGGAACAATCGCAGTAACAACAGCAATGACAACGGTGAGAAAAACAACGTACAGAGCGAGCGATACCGTGCGGACAAACAGAGCTGAGCGGAGCTGAGTGGCCGCACCTCAGAACAGGAACTGGCCCCGGGGCAGGAATAGCCCAGCCACACCAAATTAACCCTGTGCTGGTCAAACCAGGACTAGATGACCTTTAAAGGTCCCTTCCAACTCAAAACATTCTGTGATTCTAAGATTCTATGATTTTCTGTATGACTTCAGTTTCTCAGTCCATCAAATTCTTGCTAACGCTTCCTTGAAATCCAAATCTGCAAAGCCTGCCAGTTAAAAAAACCCAAGCAAACACATCCCCATGCCCAACACGCTTTGCTAATTAGCCACATAGAGGAAAAAAAACCCAAACATTTCAGATCCTCTAAGAGCACAGTGAAACCCATCAGGCACAAGGCTGGAGTATCGAAATTGCCTCGAGGCAGGCAGGAGCTTCCAAGGGCCGAAGCAATCCTGCTCTCCCCGAGGCTCCTCAAGGAAGAGCAGTACATTGGCAACTTGCATTAACTACGATGCACCAAGCTCAGCAGGGACCACCCTGGACACCTGCAAAGTAGGACTGCAGAAAGCCTCTAAAATCTAGGGCGCAGGATGTATTTCATAATGATAACTGACCTTGTTTTAAAGGCCCAAAAGATAATAAGATCACCGCCTCTGGAAAGCCAGTCTTTAATCATCCTCACTGCAGCACATTGCCCCTCCCTTCATTACTGAATTAATCTTTACATTCAGTTTCAACAACTGAACTTTCCTATAGGTTTGCCAGCCATGTGGAAAGCCCCAGCACTATCGCTGCTTTTCTCTGCATAACTAGCTGCACAAAAATGCAAAATCACCTCTCAAGCTACTCCTTGGCAAGCTCTGTTATTATTTTGAATATATTCCTCTCACAAGTAACAACAGTTGTGGAGAATTTCTGTGCAGCACACATTTTTCCATTGGTGTACCCAGAAAGACTTTTTAGAAAAATGCTACAAATTACGACTATATTTCGTATTGTTTATGAGAAGCCAATTCACTAGTACGCTTTTTCTCAACTCTCCCACAACATAAATCTATTTTGTTACTGTGACAAGACTTAACTCAGCTACAAAAACTCCATTTTGACCCACATTGCCCTGAAAAGTTAAACCAAAGAACTTTTCAGCCAGCCAATGACAGCTTAAATGGACTTTTACCAGCTCTTTTACCAGACTGCAAGCTAAATGCAACAATACCTTCTCTTCCCTATCATTTCTATATCACTATGAGATATCCTGAGAATATTCTTAAAGTCTTTTATAAAATACTTCTGTAGAAGTATTAATAACCTTTACGCAAAACTTTGTGTTCCCCAAAACACTCTGAAGTAACATTTTGCCATCTGCTTTCCTCTGCAAGAGCAATGGGGATGATTACAAGGCAGGAACCAAGACCACTTCCTACCAAACTTGCCATTTGGCGCTACCTGACTCACTGCAGAGCAAACCAGTTGTTAATTACATGCTTCTCCTACCTAATGTAAAGCAGGATAAATACTAGACAAAGAGAAATACATGTATCATACATAACTACAAAGCTTATTTTCCCTAATACCAAGAAGTAGAGGCAAGCAGCAGTATCTACACTTACTTGCCAGCCAAGGGCAAATAGTACATGAACATCTGCAAAACACAAAGAGCGAGTACCTGGCAACAATACTCGAATACCTCTGAACTTTAATAAAGTCTTTCTCTGTATCAGCTTTAACAGCACCATCATTGCAGGTTTACAGAAGGAGGCGTGCCTAACTCAAACTTAGGCTTTGGGGGTTTTTAAATGAGAAGCGAGAAGCTAATTAAAAAAGAAAAAAAAATAAAGAAAAAAAATTAAAATGCAAAAGGTAAAGGAACTGGACAACGTGAAGCTCCTAACACAACCAACTGGAAGAAAGGGAAAAAGAAAGAAAGAAAAGAAAGCAAGTTTCCCACTTTCCATTTGTACCTCGTTCTCTCAAACTATTTTTTTAATCCCATCCCACCCTGTGACTTCTCCTAACTCGTTTATGAGCCTCACCCGTCCAGTTGTGCTTTCCTAGCCCGTGGCTGAACACAGCCCTTTTTCTTTCTCTTGGTAAACTCTGCGAGTATAACTACATAGAGGACAATTCTTTATTAATTTTCATTGAAAACGGAGTGGATGGCCTTTATGTACAGACTTATCTTGCTGTAGCACTAATTCCACGGGTGTCATCAGAAACATGTGGCTAAGAAAAGTTTGAAGCATTTTGCATTTGAGAACAATACAGTTGGGTTTGTGCACTGCACATACAAAAAGCTCTGAAAAATTGTTTCCTTTAATTATCACCAAAAAAAAACCCAAACCCCTTTGTGACAAAATTACAGTGAAATTATTACAAGCTAATCTCCAAGTGTGAAAGCATAAATTACAGTTTGCTAGACCTATAGAGCCTAGTAGCCTGTGAAAACCAGCAATCCCAAATTGAAACTAGAAAGTATGCACGCTAAACTAATGATGTGCACGTTACATGATGCTAGAAATTACTTGCCGCTGATGAAACAAGATGCCCAAGTTTCTGAATCAAAAGTACAAAATCAGGAAAGAAGGGCAGGTTTTCAGTTTGGCACCTTGAAAGTAATTGGAGAGTGTTCTAAAATACAGCATGACATAATAGACACCAATGGTCATTAAAAAAAAAAAAAAAAGACGACTACTGATGTTCTCCTGCAGTAAATTCCTATTTTTAATGATAATGAAGTTATAAAATACACAGGGTTCTTATACTGCAGCATCAAATCTTTCCTTGGGCTCCAGCTCATGTTAACGAGGAGAATGAATGCTCTTACTCTCACGCTCAATTGGAAAGAAATCGCAGCCATGCTTTAAGCCAAATCCATTTCTAGTTCTTTCACTGCTCCTTCCTTTTATCAACTAACCCGCTCACAATAGCATAGTCAAAGAGAAAATAAAATGACATTGATTCTTCCAGCCTTGTATCCCAGAAGACTGAGTAAAAGAAAAAAAAAAGAAAAAGAAGAATCCGTGTTTGTTAACATATCCAGAAAACTCAGGTTACAGTTTAAAACTAAAAGTGCTTTCACTTCATGAGACCCCAGCCAAAGCAATTTCTAAGCCATTAGGTTTTATTTCACAGCTCCAGGCAACAGGAGCTTAAGTGCCCAGGGTTCTATTTGCTCTTCTCCAGACAAGGGAAAACAAAAAACATCCAGACCAGTCGGCCTCATCTTGATGGAAATAAGTGAAAATTAACTGGCAAACACCTACAATAGCAGGCCGTTAAAAAACATAAAACAGGGTCTATTGTTACAGTTGGTGTGTAACAGGGTAGACAAAGAAAAAATTGTTCCAGTGACCCTGTTCATTTCCTGTCCAAAAGTTCAGCCTCCCTCAGAGGTTAATAATGGATGGGATATTATAGATGAATATAGAAATAATTCTGGCTAAAAGGAAAAAACAGTATTGCTTGAACACATTGTTATAAAGAAAAGAAGCTAACGACCCCCATCAGTTATTTCAGAGTACGGTACCTAGGGAAAGAAATGTCCATTTAAACGCTCAGGTATTGACAGCACAGGCACACTTACATTTTGGGCAAGCAGCAAACAAAAAGTATCTATATTAAGTATTACATTTGTGTCTATTGCATACACACATGTGTAACCTCAGGTGGTAATCAAGCTGCCTCACACTTCCTGCTGGTAATGGAAGAGTTTTTCCTATGACTGTTTTTAGACAAACTATATTGTGCAGAAATTAAGGTTTAAAAAAAGAGCCAGCCGCAGTGTGACATCAGTGCTGTTCCTCAAGAACACAGCAATCAGCTCCAGTCAGATCACCTAAAGATACCTACACTTCATCTAGTAGGATGACAAGCTACGTGCGTAAGAAGTGACTTCATTTCTTTTGGGTAACAGAATTACTATCACCAAAGCACAAGGCAATAGTGCAGTCATTCATATACACCTGCCATGGGTGTATCTATACACCTGCACGCACACACGTCTAGAACCTCAAGTGAATTGAATTCACCAAACCAGAACATGGAGAAGCCACCAGCTCTGGATCACATCTTTAAGAATAAAGCGATTTAAGAAATCAAGGATTTTCACCAAAAGTAGTCAAGCCTACACAATCCTGAAGAACTAGCATTTCACCAATATAATGTAATATGCGCTTAGTCCCCAGTCAGATCAGGTTTTCAGGCTGCTTACTGCTCACGGTGACATTTCAAGGCTGGGGTTTAAAAGTTAAAGTACCAAAGCTCCAGAATGGGCAGAGTTTACCATGAAACTGCCAACAGTTATCTGAGCGGCTCCCTGCCTTCTGATGGTGATCATCTGGACAGGTACATCCTTCAGGCAGTACGGATCTGTCATTTTGAAAGGTGAGACTCACGTAAGAAAGACACAGAGAGCTTCCTCACACATTGGCCTAAGACTGTGAAGTCCTCCGGCGGAGGAGTTTATGAGAAGCGCAAATTTCCCTGCTAAATGCAAATAGATTTCTGCAGTCTACACAAGTCAGAGACAGGAACGGAAAAAGCTATTTACTTTTGAGCAATGAGAGTTTCACTGAGCCACCTTTCAGTCTAACTGAGCCACCCACCCATCACTCAGCCAGGAGTACCTCAAGACGAAAGAAAAACCATTTATTTACCCCCAGTTCCCAGGCAATGTTAATATACTAACACAGGGGAAGCTACAGCTTCTCTATGTGTCTCGTGTACGTGGTTATAAAGCCCTGGAAAACTATTAAGCACCATGAGAAGAACACCACAGAGATATCAAAGCAGGGGCAGATGGCAACACTGTGACTCACAGAACTGAAATTTGTTTTCTTTTTTTAAGTAAACAACCACCTCCTCCACTGGACAAGTAATGCTCCTTCAACACTTCATCTGCACTGTCAATATTCAGCTTAGCCTGTGTATTCACCCTGCCTAAAATCCTCTTGGCTTGCAGACTGTACTTCCAGAGCAAATCAGCATTTGCTCCTCAGAAGCAGATTTCTTTCTTTTTTTTTTCCTCAGTCTCCTCTTTCCAGAGCCTCACAGATTAATTCAGGGGCCAACCTTACCATTTCAAGACAGTAAGTGCTTGGATATTCACCTGTTTGTTTAGACAATTTCTTATGTTCCTCAAATAGACAGTGGGTAGATATTGTGGGTGGACTATTGTGTTTGAGAAGAATCTCTTCTTCCAATTAAAAATTTTCCAAGGCGACCCAGGAGCAGACACAGGAAAGCAGGAGACAAAGTCCTGTGGGATTGCCAAGGGTTCAGCAGCCTTTTGCCAGCCATACAGCAGTTTACCTGGCAGCAGTAGGAGTAGCTGGGTTGTGCTCCACTTCTCCAGCAGCCCTTCCCAAGCTGTTGTAGGTACCTCATTCTGGTAATACAGACAATAACGGGTTGTGTCGTTGCTTTTTGAATCTGGAGAAAAAGGAAGGGCTCTACTGAGGGTGCCTGACACACAGAAGAGTTCAGATTTTCAAAGTTCAGTCCGTAACACTTGAGACTGTTACAGAAAAGAAAGCCACTTCTATTTTAATATATTCCCCGAAGAAAAGAAGGAAAGAGTTCAATTTGAGGAACAAATAACGAGAGAGAAATTCAAAAGTAATTAGGGAGGCAAGCAATGGTGCTACCTGTGAGACATCAGGAGGGTGTTTTACCATGGGTGTGGCAGCCTTAGGCAAACACTCTGATTACTCCCAGAAAGAAGGACAGATTGAACTCTCTGATGAGAGTAAGTGGACACACAGCTTGCCTGGAAAGCTGGGACAGTGTCTGCAGCTCTATCTATTCGGTCCTGGTTGCACAGCCTGGTGCGGTGAAGGATCCTCCCACAAATGCAGATCAACGCTTAGCCGTAGGGACAATTGTAATATCGTAAAACCAATGTGAAATGTTTAAAACATTATTAAGAGATTGTCTTTATGGTAAAACTCATGAAAACACGTAAAGCCAACAGCTCTTGGAGCTGAATTACTATAAACAAAACCTCTGCCTGTTTTGCAGAGGTATTCAAAGAAAGCTGTAAAATAGTGACATCTCCGATTCTTTTCTTACCTTTGCTCTGTGGCCGGAGGAAAAAAGGTAAATAAATCCGAAAAATGCAAAATTGAAAATGAGGGTTTAAGATAGAGCAGAACTGCCATGCAATTGTTGGAAAAGGAAAAGGATTTTGGTGAAGCATATTTCATGCACCAAGTTCTTTTGTGAAATATATTTTTCTCTCTACCAGGCAAACAGCACACTTGACTTAATGGTACTTGATCCCACTTGTCCCAAATATCATGAAGTGGTGCCCAACACTAGAATTTTGAATAGTAAGGGACTTTTCTCTATTTCACATTCAGGCTTTGACAGTAACAGAAATTCCATTTCATTGCTGAAATACGAAATGCAGTGCAGAGAGGGGGGTGGTTTTGGTGCCGAACTAGGGATAACCTGCTTCTTTCTGTGCATTCTTGGAAGTGGCTGTAGAATCATACATATGATAAATGCGAGCATGAGGCAGTGTAACAATAAACAAGACAGGAAACAAAAGAAAAGAGTACATCAGACCACCCCAAAACCTTTTAGCTAGTGACAACGGTACTGCTGCAACTGACATTTGGTGGAGGTGATCTTACAACTGTAACGCTGAAGTCAGTGGCTAATTCAGAACTACCACCAAAGACACAAAGAAAGTAGAATTACTGTTAGTCCCACAAACAGAGAGGGTCCCGGGCAGCAGCACTTGTTGAAGAAGCAATCTAACAACCATATGCTGATAGGAGAAGTCAGCAGGCCAGGCCATCGGTACAGTGAAGCAGGTGGTTCAAAGTGATGTTTACTTTAAGACCCTGAGCGGTGAAGTGATGGTAAACAAAAGCTTTGGAATAAAAATGAATTTCAAGGCAGCCTCCTGACCATGTACCAGTGACAGCAATCTGTCAGGGCTGGACAGTAAGGGCATGCAAAGCCCTTTTCAAGGTCAGGGGAGGGCTGAAGCTGTGTATTCATGGGATCAGTGAAAGCTTGTGGATTTTGCCAGGGGAAAAAAAAAAAGTGAAACATGCAGATGCTGAAGGAAGGTGGACACCAAAATGTACAACAAAGGAAAAGTCTTTCAACGTGGTTGCTAAAAACAGGGGATCAAACAGCTGGAAGTCAAAATCCGTCAGGTTGAATGGTGAATTAACATGCAGTTAAAAAGCAAAGAGAAAAAGGAAGAACTGGAACAGGTGAACAGTTTGCTAAGAAAAACGTCAGGCAGCACTGTTTGGAGCCTGCTAAAGATAAAAGAAGAAGGAAAAAAAAACCAGGGGTAGGATAGATCTGGCTGCTTAAATACAGGCATCAAGCACTAGTTTTGATGCCCTGGAGTATTCCTCACCTGACATCCACTCGCCACTCAAGAAGAAATCAGTTTCCCATAGGTCCTGACTCATACCTGCCAGTCGTACGCTGATGTCTCATACCCTTGGGCATCTCATGCCCTAGAAGCCTGCCTAAAACAAAGTCTAACTTCTGGGAGAAAATGTCTGTTTATGGTTCATGATGACTCACCTTTCAAACTGATGACCTCTAAAGCCATAGATCCTTTCAGCCTCTCCTTTCTCAGGCCGTGGAGAAGGCAGAAGTTTCTGTGTTTTTCTCAACACATTCCGAGCACTTGAGGGACTCACTTAAGTGAGCCAAGAAGCCTTTTCTTTTCTATACTATGTAAAATCTGGTTTTTTTTCTGCCCTTCTCTGTAGCATTTAAGTTCAGCAGTGGAAGAATTGCATGATACGGATCACAGCCCTGTGACATTACAAAAATCCTCACTCATAGCTACCGGACTGCCTCAGCTGACTCATGCTCAGGAGCGGCAGGAAGGAATTCTACACTTGGTGAACAACATACTGAGGTTTTTTGCTTTCTCTTTGTACGAGAAGTCATTCACCTGCCCAAAGGATACACTATATCTTACCATATCTTGCCAACGTAAGGACCCTCAAGTGCTGGGAGCGCTCCTGTTCTTTGCTTGTGACAGTTTCTAACCTGAGGAATTTATTTTTCTTTCTTCCTCTTTTTATATATTTTTTTTTTAACCTTTAACCGAGGTCTCTGTGCCTGTTACAAAGCACACAGGCATAACGTATGACCTGTGATACCCAAGAAGTCAGACTACAGGCCCCAGCCACAGTCCTGTGAAGCAGAAAGCAGTTTTTGACTTTCATTCCCAAGCCATGGGGATCACAGGGACAGATCCATAGATTCTTTTTCTAATTTGGAGAACAGTAATACTTTAAACAGGGCAGAGGGGAATATTAAAAATTCTAGACCACAAGTTTTCAAGATGCCAAAAGTTCCCACTCTATCTCTTCTGCAAATTAATATCTATTTCCTCAGAGGAAAAAAAAAAACAAACAACCAAACCAACCCCAAAGTTCTGAGCTGTAATTTTGCCATTATGCTGATATAATGTCTACATACCCAGTAAGTACAGTACACACAGACCTCGGCATTAATAGAAGCTTGCCATTATGGTCAGCAAACACCTGAGAAAAGCGAATTGGGAGTATTTCAAAACATTTAAAGAAACTAACGGACATTTGAAGCTTCTGCATATGATGCATCAAATGTACTTGAAAAACACAAAATGCCCTGCACCTGAAAGCAAGTTCTCTGCAATATGCTCAGCCCAGACTGAACATCGCTCTGAGATACCCCTTTTCCTGCTTAACTTCAATAAACTTTGAATTCTTCGCCACATTTATTTTGATAAATCTTACTCTGCTCTGCATTTACGCTAGATGAGAGTAGATTTTTATAGATTCGCATTAGTAGCTACGTTTCAGAGAAGTGTTGCATGGATAGAAATTAACATTGAACACGGAAAAGAATGATCGGTAACTATCCCAACTCCTCTTGTATATCTGCAGCTGAAAGCTCTCTGGCAGGTGTTGGTATGAGCTGATCCCGATCCAACTACTTAATTTTAACCTTTTTTCTTCAGAAAAAAGAAGGAAAATTAAGTGTGCATATTTACTCAGGAATCGGGATTAATATACATTATTGATTTACTGCACTTTGCAGCTTAGGCTATTTTTAATGCCTTAAAAAGTTTAAAACAAATTTCTGTGTGCTGAATGACTGATGCAAATATTGCATTAGAACTTAGCTTCTAAGCTATCCAAATGTAAAAGACTAGAATATTACTATGCTACTCTTGTTGACGCCTTCGTTCTTTAAAAGAATACAAAAGCATTTCCAGTTAAACCAGCCTGCTGTCCCAGGATCACCATCTCTCACAGAAGATAAGGAGCTCAGCACATGGATAGAAATTACGCTTTCACTAACCACAGTCACAGAATTATGGACATTTTCCACTACCCCAGGAACACGTTAATCACAGGTTCCAGCCCTCCAATCCTTCACAGTCTATGAGATGAGAGACAAGCACAGTTAATGCTGTTGGACATGTGGGCTTCGTTAGCTACATGAAAAGGTGGAAATGGGGAAAGTTAAGAGGAAAGGACCAGCTGGAGAAGCAAAGCAAGGAAGGACCATGCATCTCATCTCCACACTCAGACGTAACAGTGACTCCCAGGCAGTGAATCAAGAGAAGCCATAAGGGACCATTGGAGGAAGGCACAGACATGGGAGAAGAGCTCTGTTAGAATAATTTTTCCTTTGCCACAAGGATTGACACAGAAAAAAAGTCAAAAGATGGGTGAGGTGGCTGAGGAACAGTAAATCCTGTGAACAAGGGGGAAAGTCAAGTGAAAAGTGGGCGTTACAAAGAGAACATTTGAGTAAAGGGAAAGACAAAAGCTAACGTAGAGTTTGGAATCAAGATGATGATGTCCATACTGTAGGATAGAGAATGTATTAAAGAGTCCGACAGAAGTTGATGCATGAAAAGTTGAGAACCTGTGTGAGTTATGATGAAAGAAGCAAGTTCAATTCCAGTACAGTAGCACCACCACACTGTATATGTGGCACATGTGCATAATTAAGAGAGAAGAAAGGCAAAAAATAACAACTGGACTGGAGGCAGGAGTGACTGGAAAGGTAGATGAGCATCATGGACAGAGATGGGTACTCAGGGATTAAAACAGTGGCATCTTGAGAAGATTTTGCCTGGGTTAATAACATATTTTTAGCTACTGATAATTACTTCCATTAGGATCATTTTCCTAGCTCCAGCTGGTTAACCACAGAGCAACTGAGATCACCCCTCCTCAGCTTCTCTGCCTCTAACTTACTGTCCTCTCTCAAGCATTTCTGTTGCCCTTTAGTTGACCACTTGTGCCTCACTTCCCTTCATTGAGTTCTAAGCAATCCAATTGGAATGCCACCATCGCAATCCCTGGGCAGGAAGACACATCAGCTTCCAAAGCTGATCATTACGTGAGTTCTCATTAACTGCAAATTGTCCAGTTCATCTTCATTACAGCCCTTTCTCCAGCACCCTCTGGAGCACTGTGAAAGTCCTGCAAAGAGATCCCCAAACGAGGCACGTTCTAAAACACTGTTCTGCAGTATGAGCGGGAACAATGAGGTTTACAAGCCATTAAAACACCTTTAAAAGGCCATTTTTTCACACGTGGACTGTGGCAGTTTATAGAGACTCGTTATGCCTATAGCGCTGCTTCCAAGAAAAAACAAAAACAGTCTTGTTTGCGGATAAACAGTCAGCGGCAAAAGCGTGAAGAATCACAAAAGGAATAGAATCTACTGAATTGGGTAAATGCAGGGGTGGGTGTCGTAATTCCTGGTTTAAATAAATGCTGAGACACCCTGGACAAACTGAACAGCCTACATCTGGAAGCAGATGTGTTTGACTAACAAAATACCAATGCTGTTAAATGTGTAATAATAACATGTTGGCTGTTTGCAGAGAACATCCAGCAATATTACCACAAACCTCTGCTCTTAAAACTTCACAGTGACATACTAACTTTCTGCATGCTTTAGCGAGCAAAAACCCAGAAAATACTTCTCTTTTGCAAACCACGTGAGTTTATCTCCGCAGTGAAGGAGTGCCAACACTGTAAAAATACAGCTAAATATCAAGAGAGCTCCATTTTTTAAAGAGTACAGTTATTCTGCGGACAAAAAATACTGAGACTGACCAGGACATGCAGTTTTTCTCCTAGACTTAACTAATGGTTTTCTGTAGCCTTATGGCTGCCAGGTCGGAAGGCAAGTTGTACTGCAAAACTGATGAAAAACCCCCCAGTCTACCCATCATGTTAGTAAGATAAAGGACAATTGAAAGTCTAGGAAACCGACGCTGAGTTAAATAAGTGTGTCTTCAAAATGCAATTGTCACAAATGGTGCAGACACGCGAAACATACTACATAATTATCTTTATTCCTTTGGAAAGCAAAGGATGATTAATATGCATTTCTTTTTATGCGTTTAGTTATGAAGCAAAAGAAAAGGGATAGGAAAACAGGTTGCTCTGACTCGAGCTAGTTAGTCTCACACACAAACAATTGTTCTGGATTTGCTCTCCCTTCCCTGGGAACACGGAATATAACATATGGTTGCCTTCAGCAATGAAATACACTTTTATGTCACACAAACAGTGGAACACCCGATAATTAACATTCTTCCTCATCTGCCAATTTGTTCCTATTTCTCTGATCACAGAAATGAGTTGCAAAGTTGACAGAAACACAAGCCATTAATTTCCAACGCCTGTAGGATAAGAGTGCTTCGACTCTTCCGATATCTGAGGCATAGTAGGGACATTTTCCCGTTCTGGCCAGTTCTACTAATGAAAACCAACCTTTTAAAGGCACATAAAGAGTCCTGCAGGACTCTTACTATCAGCTCTGCAGCCAGAGGATTCTCTGCCAGCCAGTAAAGTTCAAATCTAGCTAACATCCAGTGTTTTTGTTATGCAGCAAGGAGTGATATTGTGATACAATATGTGCAAAATTATTTTATGGCACAAGCTTATTTAAACATATCAAATATTACAACATAGTAAGAAAGCTAAAAATAAGTGGAATTCCCGGGGCTTGCCTCAACAGCAGGGACCACTCCACAAGGGTTCTCTACTAGGAGGTAGAGATGTAGTTGGGACACCTTCACACTGCCAGGTATCAGGCAGTGAAACTCTGACTACAACAGCAATTATTATCATTGAAGAATATTATTACTTTGCACATTAGCCAATTACATAAATACTTAAATCTCAACACCTTCCAAAACCTCTTATAAACTTACGAGTATTTCTCCTTAGAATATTCAGGGGAATATTTCAACAACAATGGATGTTAGAAGGAGAGCACAAACGAATCCAGCGGGACCTCTGAACACAGCAATTAGAAGCTGTCAGGTTGGTTAGGGAAAAATCAGGGAGGGATTTGCTGTCACGGCTGTAGGGTTTTTTTGTTCTCTGTAACCAAGCAGAGCTCCTGGGACTCTACAGAAGACATTTAACTGGGATGTGCTACACACTTTTACTCACCCTCCCACAGAGGGCACAAGCAGATCCCTCTTGTCTACGCTCCTTCTGCTGCCCCGTACCAACACTGTACCGAGCAGCCCCAACTCTCCAGCAGTGGGTGTGGCAGCACTCCCGAGAGACCCTTGGTTAAGGCACTTACCCATATAGCTGAGAAAATGCCCTCCTATGCTTCTTCACCTAAAATTTGACCCCGTGTCTTCTACTTCCCTGAAGAGCTGCCATCTACCAGGCTAGAGTGAATCCCTGGGGTGTTCATCTCACTGGTGTTCCGCTAAACTAATCTTTCGTGTATTTTATAGATATATTTAAAATTGTTTTGGAACACAATTAGAGAAGGCCTGAATTAAATGTTTCCTTCTGGCTTGGATACACTACAAAGCTGGAAAGAGAACAATTACTAATAAAGCTCTAAGCTTATCTCTTGTGCTCATGGGCCATTTCAGTCAAGACAAGTTTTTCTTACATCATCCATCTATTTCAGACACCTACAGTTCTTTCTGTACACTCCCTGGCACCAAACCTTTAGATTGTATAGTTTATACAGCCATTGCATTAAAAAATATATTTACTCGTAAAATAACTTAAACTGTGGGAACTGTTTGTTACTGTCTGTAAAAAGAAATGCAAGTTAGTTAGGTTTTCCTCCTTTTAATCAATTCATTAAAAGGTGGTTGTTCTTAATAGAACATTAACTTATTGCTGAACCTCTACATGAGAAAAAAGTATTTTAAACTATTTATTGTAATTTCTTATCAAGACAATTGGTTGCCATGTCTTTGCATTTCCAATAGTTGCCAAATTCAGTTTCCTGCTAAAAGAAAAAAATGCAAGCGGATGAGAGGAAGTGAGAGAGCAGGTAAAGACTTCAGAGCCCAGCTGCGCTACAGAAGAGAGGAGTTCACCACAGTATAGGTTTTGTTCTCTATATTCGCCAAAGGGGAACTGAAACTGGTGTTTGTCAGTCACTGAAATCCACAGCTGTCAAAGAACGCAGAGGAAATTCACTTCTGATAGTGGAAGAGTCAGGTTGTACAGACAGACAAAGCTTGGAGAATATTCTTATAGTCAAGGTCTGTACAGATCTATTAGCACATCAGGTTTCGATTCAACAGGGCAGTTCTGCCCAGGCTTCATTTCAAAGTGACGACTAGACTTATTTCCAGCGTTAAGATACAGCCCAGCTCTAAAGGTTCCGGGCACCTCAGCTGCTGTTACTGATGTGCACTCTGAAACAGGCACCACGACGACGGCGTGCTAAGACAGACATCATGGTGGCAGCGAGTTACAGCACAGGCTTCCCTCCTGGGGAAAGCGGGATTCCAAGAGCAGCCGCAGGCACTTCTGGGACTCTTCAGGCTGTATTTTTCAAGGCACAGAAAAGCCTCAGAGTACATCAAAACAGAGACCTGGACTCGCTTAGCGTGTCGAGAAAAAGCGCATGGGCAGAGTGCCTCTGGGACAGGCAGCTCACGGCTGGGTCTGACAGAGCAAGGTCATTAGCCATTCCACTTTACTCCATCAAGTGTATTCACATACTAAAAATAAATCCCACAGATGTCTTTTACAGATTGAAACAGAAAAACCTAGTAGATAAAGAATGTATTTTTCAACTGACATTTCAGATAATTATTCTTTTCAAAATTTGATATGTCATTTATGTCCTGGCTTGAAATAACTTTTAATGTATTTCAATTTAGAGCGATCCCTTCACTGTAGTATCTTACAGCCCACAAGATAGTCTGTGTTTTCTTTATTCGGTACACAGCCCGACGCTGATGGGTTTTCCACAACCGTGTCTCTCACACACAAATAGCCATGAGATAGGGAGCCAACGTGGAAAAACCTCATTGTTTGCAGAGAAAAAATTAGTAATAACTCTTTATAGTTACGCTGTGGTTTCAGTACAGATCATATTACATACCGACATATTCCACACTTGTAAACATAATAGGAAAGCCACATTAAATCTGAAAACTGCAAGCACAGTACCTCAGCTGCAGCCAGCCTTTCAAAAACTGGGAAAGACTTTAGGAGATGGATGTAGCAGAGATGCAGACACCTCTCCGTGCCTCTCTGCTGGAAAGAAGGGATGCGGTATCTTAAAATCTGAAGCACTGGAAATATATCTATATATTTTAAATCCTTCCTGGGGAAATAGTTTTTCCCCTCAGTGAAAAGCACAGACTGTTCAGAGCCCTAGTGGTCACATAAGCCTGTCACTGAATAAACCCTCATCTCAGTCAGGACCATCAATTCCTGTCTTTCTCACCTTTCAGCTGCTTCTCGGTAAACAATCAGAAATTCCGACCTCCATATGTCCAGGCAGAAGGAACCAGGGGTGGCTCTTCAGATCCCTGCTGAGCCCTGGCCCCTGGGGACGGTCCCCACCAGCGTGGGGCACTGCCTGCCGCTGCTTTGTCACGGCCTTGCCTATCGGTGGTCTCTCCACCATTGTCCTGTCACTAATCTTGCTGTGTTTCTCGAGAAAATCAATTTGCAGTGGCACTAGAAGAGTGACGGAAACTTTCACACAAGATGCCTTCATTTTTTAGTAATAGAAGCTGAGCCATTGCTACTGTTGTATTTAATTAAAATATCACTTTGCAAGAGCCTACTTTGTTGAAATTTTAGGACAGTAAGGATACGACCATTATTTAATAAAGCTAAAAGAATGGCAGTGCAGAGCAGTGCCTGGGAAAAGAGGGAGTCTGTTGAGAAAGTAGTGAGAAGTAAAAGCAAAAGGGGGATGAAATACGTTGAGGTTATACAAAATCAGAAGGAAATTTAATATTACTGTATGACAAACAGAGCCTACATTTACTCAAATATTATTTCAGTCTGTCAGTACCTTAGGAGGAACAGCCTATACAGAGATACTTTCAAAAAGCTCTCCTGGCAGGTAACAACAACAAACAGCTAAGTCCCAGTTCCACTCCCTCTCCCATCAGCAACAGGGCAGCCAATTCATATGGACCTCTCAGGCACCTGCCAAGCAGCAGAAGTCACTTCGGTTTAGCAAAGGTCTCTTGCAGTAAGACATCTCCAGGGACTACAAAAGTGAGCGTCACTCTCAGAGTCTGAAATACAGCATCACTGCGCTGAGAATCAGTATCGCGGAGGAAACACTGTACAACGCCCTGCAGAGAAGGTGTTCTGTTACCAACTGTACGTTGTCCCTGCGGAGGTCTACACCTTGGCTAGGAAAGCAGCCATTGACTGCAGAGGCGTAACTTCAGTCAAATATTCTGTGCCATACACTGGAATCCAGTTGCCAGTGAGGCAGCTTCTGCCAGCCCTGCAGACAAAGCCAGTGAAACTAGCTGGACTGAGCTGCTGAGGAGCCAAGAAAATAAAGTACTTTGAGTATTCAGCTTCATCAAACTAAATCCCACTTGAAAAATAAGTGACTGACCACTCTGGGAGACGACCTGGTCGAGGTTCAGCACACACTGCAGGCAAAATGAAAAGCCTGAGGAGAGGTTGTCTTGGTAACATCGTCTGGTTCATATTTAAAGATAAAATCACTCTCCAAAAATGTAAAATGTAGGCATTCATAATGTCTTCATAGCAGAAAGCACTGCCTTCTGTCACCTGCCTGAATTATTCTGGCACTGTTTGGTAAAGTTTCCTCTATTCCTTGTAAAACATTCTTATAGCAATTATTGAACACCCAAGTCTCCGGTCTAGAAAAACACAGCATCAGCTACCCCAAGGTACTCATCACGTGAAACAGCACGATGCCTCAACATCGAAAGTACCACGTTGGTGGGGGTTTATTTTATTTTTTTTTTAATTAACACATCAGCAGACAATCATAACATTGTAGTCTAGCCATGTCCTCACTAACCCTCTGTGCATGGATGCACCTGATAAAACACAGAGACTGGGAAGGATTTTTCTTCTTTTTTTTTTTTTCCTCCTTCCTTTTAAACTGCTCTTGGTACAATCGGTGATTTTAAGTGCTTTAAGTGACACATGATTTCCTCTGAAAATAACCTTATCACAGCTGGGTCTGAAAAGAGGCAGGAAATCCCATGGAATCCCAACGAGCCTCTGTCACAGTGCAGGACAGAACGGCAACTCCAGAGTGCTCCATGCTGGATCCCACCAGGTACCTGCTCAATTTACGCAGGTACTTCCTTCCAGCAGTAACCTCTCAGGTCAGAAATTCCAGTCATTAATCTGACACACTTCTTTGGGACCTCAGTAAGGACAGGTTGTTCTCCAGTACTCATTAGCTGGCATCCATCTGCAATCCTGATTTCTAGCCAACAGGTTGCTCCCTCACCCAACACTGTAAGGCCACCGAGGAGTGCTTCCCCATCATCTCTGATCTCGACTGACTTACACCATTTGGTCATGAGCTACTAATTTACTGACGATCACTTCTCTCTAGAGCAGTAACTCTAAGGCACACACCTTCAGACGCTCCCAACTTTTCATAACTTGACAGCTTCTACCACTGGCACTTTCCACATCCACACAAAGCTTCATCTCTCTTCTCTAACTATTAGTCTCCTGAATAGCCTCTTGAGGCAACTACCACTGAAATTTGAAGAATTGTAGTAAATTGGTGGAGAGGATTGATTTAAACACAAGCAATGTCTTCATCAAATCTTCCAGTTTGTGAATAACAGACGTTCTTTAATTCCCCTCCTCATACTCATTTTTCACGCCACTCTGGAGAGGTTCACTGCTACCTCATTCCCAGGCTCGGCTGAGCACTAAGCACACGCCGTTTTTCCATCAGGCGCTCAGTCGGCTTTCAAAAGCAACCTTTATACTAATTTCAGCACTTTGACTTGAATTTCTTTTTTATTAGCCATCTTACTTTTTCCAGGCTTGACTTGTAGCACTACTCTGCTGACAGATGGCACAATCCTTCCCTCAACAACGAGAAGCCCGAGGCTTTTATAAAGGTAGTCTTTTCTTAACGAGAATGAACAGGTGGCCAGACCAGAAGGACGCAACAATTACATTTAACTGATTGGCAATAAAGGATGATCCCAAATACCCACTGCTAATGCAGTAGAGGTCTCAGCTACAGCAAGCATGAAAAGAAGTGGGAAAAGAAAAAAAGGGGCAAACCCAAACCCCCTACATGCTTGAAAACATGCTTGTGCTCTCCAGGGCTGCCTTCCCAGAGGGAAGCTGGGATTAGCAGCTATTTACGGAATTATTTTATAATGACATTTTCCCATCACTCTTGCCTAAAATCACTCGCCATCAGCTCTACTGACTTCTCCTACTACTCAGGCCTTCCACAGCAAATTAATATAGGACTGTGTATGAGCTATTCCCTGCAAGCTTTATCTGTGCTCAAGGTAAGCGATAAAGTGGAACAGTTAATTACTTATCTTAACACCAGCAGCAATTAGGGGATCTGGGGCCAAAACAGCTCATAGCTGAAGAAGTGAAAAGATGGGGGGGGGGAATGTTGGGGAAGTGGCAAAGAAAGAATCATTCCCAGAGAAAAGCTCTTTGTGAATATATTACAGAGTCAACAGTACTATTGTGAGGTGTAGGAATATAGAATCATAGAATGTGAGGGGTTGGAAGGGACCTCTGGAGATCATCGAGTCCAACCCCCTGCCAAGCAGGACCATAGAATCTAGGGCAGGTTACACAGGAACGCATCCAGACAGGTCTTGAAAGTCTCCAGACAAGGAGAACATGAAGCATAGCTAGGTAGGTAGGCAAAAATATTATGGGGTTTTTTTAATCTTGCCTCATAAATGTAAAAAATACATCAAAATCACTTATTACATATTTATTATGTCCTTTACTGAAGAGACTGTATCTACTTGGTAATTTTCCTTGATCATTTACCCAGCGGTATGCTCGTGGCATTGGGGCTGGGCTGTAGACAGCCCTCCCTGACCTCCAGTCACCCCTGGGAAGCAGAGCAGGATTCCCTCCCATGGCTCTTGCTTCTCCTTTGCAGTGAACAAAATGAGAAATGTTGTGTGGAAAGATGGATTTGGGACTGGATTTTTTCATGCATTCAGCTGTTTAATGTTACAGACCTCACAGGACCCTGGAAAGAGTCACCAAGCTACGAAGTAATGGCACTTCAACATCCAGCCCATGGAACTGCAGCAGGCACCCAGCTTTGCAGTTCAATTCAAGTACAATATGGAACTTACATCCCATTTCATCATTTTTTTTTACTTGTTGAGATGAACAGCTAATCGTTTGGACCTCAGTACAAAAAGTACTCTGTTCTGATATTCTCCACCCAAAGAACGGCTGCCATTTCTCAGTCACCCTTCTCTCCAGGTTCACTGAAGTGGATCAGAAGAGCCTGCACCAGCCCTGGGCCAGCACTGCCTTCTGGGAACGGAGCCACCACGTCAACAGAGGCCTCCGTTTTCCCCTCTGGACTAAGCATCGCTTCCTGGGATGCGCTGCAAAGTTCAGCTCAAGGGAAGGATCACACTGCATTAGGAGAGAGGGGTTTGGCAGAGAGCTTGGCTTAGGGGAGTGAACAGGGGCATGAACTGAAGCATTGGGAACAAAGTACTAATAGAGAAACGCTGCTGAATTGACACGAAAGGAAATGTTTGTGGTTTTTGCAGACTCAGAAGTGAAATATTTGAACTGTGCTTTAAAAGACTCATGCCAAAATACTCTTATATTTATCTGATAAAAGTGACCACCGTGGAAAATCTATTTTCCTGACAGAAGCTACAGTTTCGCAGGGAGTTCCTCTTCCATGACAAAATTATTGAACCAAAAGCTCCCAGCCAGCCTCAGAAAACCTTTGAATACTGGTTCCTGTTATTCAAGGGTACATTACTATGCCATCAGAGCCTTCCAAGCCCTTCAAGGGCAAAAGAAACCCAAATATACCACTGCAATCAACAGTGTAAAACTCAGACAAGAACTGATATACTTTATCCAAAGCACAACTGTAGAAAAGCCTCAGTTTTCCCCTCCCCTTTTTTCCGTTCTATAAGCAGAAGAAAACTGTGATTAAGAGTAAATAGGTTAAGTGGATCCCACTCAAAATCCTTCTTTTGACGCCTACATTAATCATCAAGCTTTCTCACTGATTCTGGTAGAATGGTAATGTTATACAGTTGCAAAACAATAACTAATTATGCTCGACTGTCTGCTTGGGCTCTCTGATACTCCATCAAGGTTAGAAACGTGATTCAGTGGCACCTCTCCAGTCACCCTGTCACTCCCGATTGCATAAGGGTTACTGCACATCCTGCTCCTTTGAAACACCATGGCAACAACGCCATACAAGATTTAGGACTGCATTTACTGCATTTAAAAGAACTGCCCTTTTTCTTTACTGACATAAAAATATTTGGCTTCCTTGAAATGGGAGTGAAAGGTCTTTCAGTAAATAAAGCAGCCAAACAATTTACCAGATTACAAACTTGGGCAACCACATTTTTGTCATAGTACCTGCTAAATTTCCTAATAATGCCAACGTTCTGTGGTTTCATTATACAGAGCATAAAACTTCCTGAGTTAGCATCCAAAAGGAGGAGAGTAAACCAGACAGTACATCACCGCTCAAGATACGTAGTCAACATTTTCCTGTGAATATCTGAACGGGTTTTATAAACCGGCTTTTAGGGCAGTTGGAACTATTCTCTTCTGACTTCTCATTCTTGCGCACTCCTTTCTTCCCCTCAACAGCCACTGTTCTGGAATTTCAGTAAGAAATTACACATTTGAAACAGATTTTGAATGCAGAAACTGCATTCGGTTATCCCAGGAGGAAAGTACTGAAGCAGTGACAAAAACCTGACACAGCTGCAAATTTCCTGTATTTGTATTCAACCCACAAACAGGTAAAAAACCCAGTAAGTAAAAGCAAAGCCACAGCAATATTCTTATTAATACTCTTCAAACAGGAAATGAAGGCTGGCTGTCACTTGATTAATTTATTATGTCTTGTGCATCTGGAAACACAAGTGATATGTTTGTTTCATAGCACACTCGCCTGAACACAGAATTAATCATCAACATCAGGTATGGAACCCTAAGTTTAAATGTTGTCTAGGTTCCAATGGTAGCAGATAATTAGAAGTAAAATTAACTACTACTGGCTAGATGAAAACACAGGCCTCATTCTGAGTGGAATATCCTTCTAAATATCAGCTGCTTTGAAACTGAAAGATGGGCTTGTCTATAAAGCTTTACTACAAACTAATCCAGGAGATGAACAGGCAGTTTGTCACCCGTTCTACAAAAATATATCAAGCGCTGTGCAGAGATGTTTTATAAGGAAATGAACAGGATATGTCTTTACATACTTAGCTTTATGATTTATCGGATGTCTGGTCAGTGTAAGTATACAATAAAGGAAAAGGATGTTTCCACTTTAGCAGACTTATGAAGCCAAAAGGTATGAAAATAAACTGATCCCTGAAATCCTAGTAAATTTTTGCCTAATAAATATCATTTGCGAAAGATACTTACCCAAGTATTTTTTATTTTCTAGACATTTTTATGCAACATATTCAACTAAAACGTATTATTGATTGCTTAGAATCAATTTAACAATTAGATCCTGTTTATTATTAAAACATTGCAGACACTGAATATTCTTTTCATGGTCTATGGTGTTTATGTTACCTCTTGAGTATGACAGCGAAGGGAACACAGGCTCCATGAAAATCTGAGCAAATGCTGGACAAATGAGGAAATTCGGGATGCAGTTCACAGATGTTCTTTGCCACCAACCCTCTGCTGTAGTCCCTTTCTTTGGGTACCAGCAGCTGCTTCTGTGCTCAGGGAAGGCAGCGAGAAGGCCATAAATCTATCAGGCCTTATGCAGGGAGATGGAGAGCTTGTAAATTGCCACCGTTAACCGTGGCAATTTTACATTCTTCAACATATATTATTTATATTCCTTTAGGCAGCTTAAGCTTCAGGTTCAAATGCTCAGAGAAAAACCAATAACACCATACAGAGAGCTGCCAAGATTAAGGTTAATCAAGTATCTGGTAAGATCAAAAGCAGTACTGCAAATACCACAAACACCACAAAAGGTTTCCATGAGCGCTCGTGGATTTCTACGTCAGGTCCCTTTGGCAAAGGAAGCACACATTTAGTGACCATTCAGTCAACAAGATCTGTTACTCACATCCTTTTTGAAAGTATGTTCCAGTTCTACACACCAAAGCATTTTTATCAAAACCAGCATCTTTCAATGCACAAAATCTCCATTGTGAGAAGTTGAGTTGGTGGGACTTCTCATGAGGGAAGCAAAAAAGTGCCTGGGTCTTCACAAATTGAGTCGAGTGAAACAATAGGTCTGGTTTTACCATACTGGAGGACGGACATGCGAGATCACAAATGCTACAGTCTTCACCATCTGCCACTACTTCCACAAACTCGCCACTGAAAGTCTTCCCTGTAGCAACTTGTTTGTATCATTCCCATAGGAATGATCATATAAAAATCCTTCCTACACTGTGTAGAACCACAGCCAGAGAACCAAGGAACAAAACACCACGGTACAGCCCTGCAAAGCAGGACTGTACAGCTCTGTTCACAGACCACGTTTCCCTAACCTGTGAGTCAGCTCAGGCCTAGGTGCGGACTGGGCTGCTCAGATTTTCTCAGTTGGTAACGTTTTCTTAAAAACAGAAAGCAAACCAGCTGGCTCAGGTTTTGATGCAAGCTAGCTCTTCAGGCTGAGGGAATCCCAGCAGGTTTTGGTGCTGGGATGGCCCCACTCCTGTCCCAGCCAGCGTGCTGAGCACAGCCCTGGCAGCTGTCCTTGCTCCACCACTGAATATCTCATCCTCTTCAGCAGAAAATGCAGACTGTTCTGGTTTTTTTTCTGAATGGTGGATGACTTTGTATAATTACTGTTAGTGACCTTCTCTGTTGAAAAACACTTTTAAATGCAACACACCTAAAGGCTACAGTAGATATAAAACTGAATCAAAGAACAAAATAATGATATTATATATCACCCTTAAAGTAGCCATAAGACAATAAACAAGTCACAAATAATTTCTAGGATTTACCGCTTTTATACTGGATTTCATTGCAGCCCTTCTGTCATGAATTTTGTGCTTTACAGTGTGCAAAACTGAGCGATTTAGTTATCTGAGTATATAATCCGAATGGCCTTTCCACCCTGACAAAGGCATAAACCCCTCAAACACCCCAGTATATGTACTTACCCATGCTGCTGCGGTCACTCGTCCAATTTGCCAGTTGAATGACTATGTGAAGATTTCAGAGCAGCCAGAGGATTAACTGGAAGAGAGAGAAAAAAAAAGTTTACTCATAAAAAAGCAAACAAATGCAAGACAAAGGAAAATAACACTAATTCCATGAATGCAAGCATAGCTGCTATAAAAGTCTAAGAGAATAAGTATTTCCAGATTAATGTTCACCTCATTCAGTACTTCGAGTACTCTTTGGTATCAGTCCCCTATTCACAGTGGTCAATAGTATGGACCACCATCCAAATCTTTCCTTTTCTGCTTAGAACTCCATTCACTATTCCAGCTGAGAATCTGAACCAGAACATCCATTTGCTGGAAACGTATCTAAACCATTTTATGAACGGGTTCAAACATGCTCACTCCCCAAAACACAGAAACTTCTGTTGTCTCTAATTTCCTTCTAATCTCGCTTCACCAGTCTCCAAAGGAAACTGCCACTGAAGTATGGAGGTCTGAAGTTCATGCTTATTTTAGTTGCTCAAGCACTACCACTGGCAGAAAAAAAGAAAACCAAACCAAAACCAGTGAAATTGTTCCAGACATGTATAATGCAGAAACTGGGGAAGCTTTGCTCTCATTTCTGTGAGAGGAAAGCAATGGGATGACAAGTCTTTTTTGTATTGTGGGTGTTTACGGTGTAGGCTGCTACTGGTTAGAGCTAATCATATATTTAGCAGCATTAACACCCAAGGTCAGCAATTAGACTGCTGTGGGAATTGGCATGCATAAGCCAGCTGCACGTTAGGAGCTATTACCCAAATAATTTACGATACAAATTATGGAATCACCCAAAATACTGCAAAAAAGAATGTGACAGACAGGAACCCTGACATCAGCCATCACCCACTGCAGAGAGGACACGAGAGCAACACAACAACCTCTGAAGAGCAATTGCTGCAGAAAAGTTATGCACATTTGTTGTGCTGGTTCAGCCGTCATCATTCTATACTGCCATCAGTTACCTGATCACACAGGCCAGTGCTGAACTCAGCAACATCGCCTTGGAAATCTTCTTTCAAACAATCCTGCCAGAGGTTCCTGTGGGCCCAGCTCCTCCGCTGCCCACTGTGGTGCCAGCATGGCCTGCTGGACACAACGGACAGAGATGGCTCCTCAGGGGCCCTTCACATGGAAGGACACCAGCAAGAGAGCTCAGCAAGGTGCAACCAGCCCCAACAGAAGCCACACCCAACAGGAAGCTCTTCTAACTAACTGGTTAATATAATCCTGGCCTCCCCCACCACCCCAACCATGACCACCTGGGTGAGGGCAGAGCCACAGAGCCACAGGTGGGCCAGGTTCTGCCTCTGGAACATGAAGCCAACAGAAACAACAAAACATTCTGCTGGGTTGTGACTCATTCACAGGTCAACTCCAACTCAGAGCCCACAGCTCAGGCTCCAGCACTTCAACATTGTTAAATAAGGCCCTCTTTCATGAAAGCAAGAAGCCATTTTTTTCTCCTCTCTCCATTCCTTGTTGTACCCCTGCAATAACCATGCTGCTATAACGCTCTACAGCACACCTCTCTCCTGAGATTCACATAATGCATCGTTGGTTTTAATGCCCTCAAAACTCCTGGTAACAATTCAGCCTGTTTCTTACACTTTCCTTCACCAAAGGGTTACAGTCTTACTACAGTCAGAAATCAAGGTAGGCCTCTTGCTTTACCTGCTTCCTTCACGTACAAAGTGTAAATGAAGGTATGGATTAAAGCACGCGGTGCAGCAGGCTGCAGTGAGAGACCCTCACCACTGAGGCAAAAGTAATTATTAGTAAATTATGACTTTATTTTACTGCAGCCTTCTTATTTCTTGCCAGGAAATGCAGCTTTTGCAACTTCCATTTTGATTCTACTTTTATAGTTTATGAGAAGTTTCAAAAGATACATTTGTGTTAGTTACAGAGACCTGTGTTGTGTTTGAAAAATCCAATTACACCTTCTAATCAAAAGCCTTAAGTGACAAATTTTAACCCAGTGCTCTATAGATATAAAAAGGAATCAAATAAATGTAGCAACATCATTTTATTGAGGAACTTGAACCCAGTTACTTGATGTAACTTTCACTACCAGACTGAATTTCAGCTCAGAAAATGCAAAGTATGTTAAGTATGAAACAAAGAAAAAAATGACAGTAAGAAAACAAAACAATTTCCTATTTCAAAGAAAAAGCTAATGTACGGTCAGCCACCTGTAAAATTCTCCTCTTTGGTGTTGTCAGCTGTCTTTCAGAAAAGCAGAAATCCTACTTAAACCATTCACATTTTTTCGTTCATATCTTCTATACTGCTACGGAAGCCTACAATCTGAAAATCTGCCGATGAGTGGAAAACATTTTCTAGAAATATGCTCCTTACACTTCCAAACTGTTGCTTCAAACGGAAACATTAACATTCTCCCAAATATCTTGAGCATTTTAAGCTCTGCTTTTTATTTGTAGTGTTGTCACTGGATATATAATGGGATCATCTGTCTATCTTTATGAATAAGCAGGTTTTAAAAAAAAAAACCTCTCATCTCTTAGTGTGTGTGAAATCTTGAAACTGTGCTGGGGAAGGAGTAATTTCCTTTCAAACAGATGTTAGGTCTCTTGTTCCAATGAGTAACTCCTGTTGTCATTGGAGAAGGAGCAAATGTAAGGGCCACTCTTGGCTTCACAATAACAAATGATAGAGACCTTTTAATATCTGTTCTTATTTACTGCTTCTCCATAGTGAATAGTATCAGTCTTTTCACTCCTTCATAAAAAAGTTCTCCCACCTCCCTGTTCTTGCTTGTTATCCCTCTCTGGTCACTGTGCTTTAATCTGGCAGAAAAATCTCATCCCAAACTAGATGAAATGACTTGGGAGTGCACATTTTTATACCGGGAGAGCAGACGCTCGCACATCTGACAGAAGGATGTTTTATGCTTTCTCATTTCTACATCACACATGGGTATTTTTGGAGATAGTTTAGTTCAGCATTACCAGATGAGGCACTTTAGCCAGGGCTAAAAAGGACATCAGAGAAGATGACCCTAACGATGCCTGAACGCCAGAAGTCCATGGCATCATCCTCAATCTAAAGCAGTTAGCAGGGAAAGCTGGATATGGCATCATTCATCCCCACCACAAAGTCTGCCTTGCTGGGCAGGGTGAAAAGGGGATAAAAGTAAAAAACTTTTCCGCCTGTCTGCACGAATCTGCAATCTCAACATGGTGTCTTTCTGGACAAAATTGTACAAAGCAATATCGGGCGCTTCTTCACGCTTTAAAATGTTTGATCTTCCTTGCTTTGTTTGTGCACGTCCAGAAGAACTGTCCTAAACTAGCTGGCACATAAGCATGAACATTTATGAGGTAATGACTGGCACAAATACAGCAACCTGAAAATGCCTCTATCTGGGGAAAATACGGAGGATTTTCAATGCCAGTTTAAGGGAATAAACAGAAGAAATGAAGTCATTAGAACCAGTATCTACATACGTAAGAAAGGAATGCTCCTAAGGTTGTTGACCACTGCAGCAGAGGAGGGAGAAGAAAATTAACATTTTGTATAAGGAAGAGGTTCTGAGGACTGTTTTGCCATAAGGCAGCTTAGCCAGCTTGTGAGATAAGGACATCCTCTTGCCTTTGAAAAACCACCTGCTGATAAAAGCAGGAGCTGAAACAAGGGACTTAAGAGCAGACTGAAATCCTTCACTGAGTTGGGACAGCCTTGTCCACGTGCCTAAATGCTTCACAAAACACTTGTTTCCATTGACAGGGAGTGTGAGTAATAGCACACACTGTGTTTAGCAGTGAACACTTCCAGATAGGCTCTATAGACACAGTTCCTCATGTTCCAAGAGCTAAACCCAACTCACAGGACTGGAAGAAGGTCCATTCATCCTTACGTCATATCCTGCATTTTTCAAGATACCTGTTTGGTTTTTCCCCACTGCTCTGCTACTACTGAACAGAACCAATGGCTGAAATGATGCAGAGGGCGGGTCATTTGGGACCTTGTCGGGGAAGTCATCATCATCCAAGCGCACTACTTCTTAACCATCTTAACAAGAGGGTTTCTACAGCTGAGACCCAACACGGAACGGTGTTTCTGAACTTGAGACTTAATCTTCAGCATGCTATCATACCTCCTGCCAGTTGTTTTGACAACACAAATATTTTGGACACTGGCATCATCAATGGTACTTCACACTTAATTACCTTTTTTTTCTGCTTTAAGCTTTTCATAATGTTAAGTGCTGCTATAATTTATTTTTCCTTAAAGAAAACAAAGAGGGCTCTGTATGAACGGTAGCTTCATTTACAGGGATTACCTGCTTTGAATTTGTAAAAATATTACAAGATAAATATTAATAAGATTAGTCTATATGGGGAAATTAAAAGAACCTATGAATAACATTGCTCTGTATAATTTAACACACAGCTCTATCATGCTATTAAGTGATTCTGATTACGTCTGATTTGCGAATCTGGAGAAAGTGAAATAAACTGATTAACAAATTAAGTTGGGGAAAATTACCTGCTCCTAGCTACTTGTCCTGTTGTACCAAAGTCGGGCCTCTCCAGTACTGAAGTGCACAGCTGCCGCCTCCTCCTGCTACATTTCAACCATGTTTACCCATGTTAAATAAAGATGAAGATAATTTAAACACTACCAAAAAACCCAGTCATGTAATGGGCCAGGTTGAAATACAGTGGGAATACTCCACTCGATTGAGTGCAGTTAAGTCAAATGACTCCCCAGTTCAAGAGGGACAGAGAGCTACTGGAGACAGTCCAGCAGAGGGCTATGAGGATGATGAGGGGACTGGCACACCTGCCTTGTGAGGAAAGGTTGAGAGCCCTGGGGCTTTTGAGTCTGGAGAAGAGAAGCCTGAGAGGCGATCTAGTTAATGTGGAGCAATAGATGAGGGCTGGGGGTCAAGAAGAAAGGGGCAACCTCTTCTCACTTGTGCCCTGCCATAGCACAAGGGGCAATGGATGCAAGCTAGAGCACAGGAAGTTCCACCTCAACAGGAGGAGGAACTTCTTGACTGGGAGGGTGACAGAGCACTGGAACGGGCTCCCCAGAGAGCTTGTGGAGTCTCCTTCTCTGGAGACTTTCAAGACCTGTCTGGATGCGTTCCTGTGTGACCTGCCCTAGATTCTCTGGCCCTGCTTGGCAGGGGGGTTGGACTCGATGATCTCCAGAGGTCCCTTCCGGCCCCTCACATTCTATGTTTCTGTGATTCTATGATCTTGACAGGGAAGAGAGCAGTGAGCTCTGCCAGCTGCAACCCATGTGAACTGGGGCATTTCTGAAAGCGCTTTTCCTACGCAATGTCCGAAAGGGAATGTCTGCTTCCTGCTCTGGCTCCCAACTTCTGTTCCTTTTCTGATGTCCTTTTCCCTCTGCACTCTTGCGTTGTAGCCATCGTTGTAGTGTTGGTTTTTTCACATTCTATGATTCTATGAATTCTCCGCTGGAACCCAAAGTGCTCGAGGAGGGTTATGTGTGACTCTTCAGCACAGCTGTCATGGGGCAGGTCAACGGTAACGGTACCTGTAAGTGATCTCTTCAAAGCAGACATTCCCTGAATCACACAGGCTCAGGCATTAACTGACGAAATCCAGGCTAGCAGTAAAACAGACTGCCACATAACCCTAGAAAACCACGGAGTATCTGAAGAGAAGAGGACGTTTATTTTCTTTACAAGGTATTGACTGTTCCAGGCAACAGTTAAAGTGTGCATGACTAAAGCACTGTGGAAAATAAGAATTTTCCATTATCTTTATAATGAATTTAATTTCCTGAACTTGGTTTGTGTTTTATTTAATTTGCTGACAGGCACAATCTTCAGTGATGCTATCTTCGTGCTTCTAGAACTGACGGAGTTATGCCAGTTACGCCATACTCTTTACTACAGGTGATTTATTAAGAGCTTCCCTATCCTGGAATTTATTTTCTGCATGAAAGCAAATGAAAATGTAAATCTTGAGGGAAGAAAACACAATAGGTGAGAAAACTGTGACAGTTTCTGCTGCCATTAGCAATATCCCAGCACCATTGCACTAGGATGATTCCTCAAACACTCCAAGCAGGTCCATTTTCTGGGACTCACAGCAATGGCAGCGTCTTTAAGCTACGGCAGAGAAGTCACATTACCATCTTCTCTCCAAAAGGGTGGATTCAACCCCACACGCTTTTGGCATTTCTTCTTATTTGGAACTCCTGCAAAAAGGTCATTCCTTCAGCGTGTCCACAAACCAACAAATTGGAGGCTACACTAAAAGGCAAACATCTACCGACCATTGTCATGGTTATTAGTGGGGTCTCTTTTAGTCTGGAGAAGAGAAGCCTGAGAGGGGATCTAATGAATGTGGAGCAATAGATGAGGGCTGGGGGTCAAGAAGAAAGGGGCAACCTCTTCTCACTTGTGCCCGGCCATAGCACAAGGGGCAATGGATGCAAGCTAGAGCACAGCAAGTTCCACCTCAACAGGAGGAGGAACTTCTTGACTGGGAGGGTGACAGAGCACTGGAACAGGCTCCCCAGAGAGCTTGTGGAGTCTCCTTCTCTGGAGACTTTCCAGACCCATCTGGATGCGTTCCTGTGTGACCTGCCCTAGATTCTCTGGTCCTGCTTGGCAGGGGGGTTGGACTCAATGATCTCCAGAGGTCCCTTCCAACCTCTAACATTCTACGATTCTATGATACATGCTCTAAGTGACAGGTACTCTTTACTCTGCACGTGTTGCATGCCTTGACACCCAGTAAATACATACATTTTGTCTCACTCTTTGATGCAACACATATGGACACTGACCTCTATCCTTTTTCTACTACCTATACAAATTCCAATTAAGAAGATATTATAAGAGCTCATTTTCACATAAGATTTAATAGCACAATCTGAAAAAGGTAGCTACATACATATATAGATAAGCTTTTTTCCCCCCAGATCAGATCTTTGGCTTTCTAAGACCCTCTCTACAAAAGCACAGAAGAGATCCTGCTTTGATAGAAGCCTGCTTCAGATGACACTGTTGCCTATCTGTAGAAAACCTGCCTGGCTTCTTACAGGTGAGTATCGAGCGAGTAAGATGAGGTCAACAAGAAAAATGGTGTCTTGCTGTGAAGCAGTTGTTGAACGATGACAACAGCAGTGGGGGAGGAAGAATTCGAAGGTCCTTTGACAAATGAAACTTTTCAGGGAGGGCCACAGAGTTCTTAGTGCTATGGGTGCTGAAGCTGTAGGTGGGCTGCTGCAAAAGTGATTTTTTGGTTCTGCGGAGCTTATTTAAAATATTTAACAGTAACTTTTTCTCGCTAAATTATCCTACTTAGCATCTTTCCCTTGTGCTTTGCATATCAGAAAATTAAATTAATGAAGCACTTCCATTTCGTAATTGCTTAGTATCCTAATTTAGCAAGCTGCAAACATCTATGAAGAGTACTGTAATCTCAGAATATAGCAAACAGAGGTTGATTATTTTAGTAAGAGTCCACTTTCAGGTAATAACTGTCAGTTTAGAGCAATGCTGGCCACTTTTCCTGTGCTATGCACTCAACAAGATGCTAGAGCTATTACAGAAAGAAAAGAAATAGTGGTGAAAAACATCTGTGGCATGTGTAACTGAGGGGTTCTGCAGTGTATTGATGGTCCAAATTAGAAGCAGGAGTTGTCTATATTATTAGTTAACAGTGTTAGGGTTTATAGACGGTGCTCTAAGGCTGCAGGAAACTTTATTTGCTCAAAAATGCTGAAGCTGAATGGGAGAGGAGGAGTGAGGCAGGAGGCTGGGCACACTAGTCATAACCTAAACTATAGCCAGGTAGATTGTCTTTTTTTCTTCTCTTCAGTCAAACGAGATAACTTCTTTCTGACATTCTGACAGCATGCTGTAGTGGTTCTGGCTGAGCTGGTTTTCCCCCCAGCAGCCCTCCTGGTGCAGGGTTTGTGCTGGGAGCCAGAAGGGTGTTGAGAACACCCCGTGTTGTGACTGCTGCTGAGCAGGGCTCGCACAGCACCAGGGCTCTTCCCAACATTCCCCACACCGGGATGGGCTGCTGATGGGAAGGAGAGAATAAATCTTTGTTTTCCTTTGCTTCCACACACAGATTTGCTTGGCTTTGCTGCTGTTATTATTAAACTGCTTTTGTTTTACCCACAACGGGTTTTGGTTTTTTTCCATCTTATTTTCCTCCCCCTTTTTGCTCTGCTGAGGAGGGAGAGGGAAGAAGGGGGGGCGATGGAGCGGCTTGGTGGGCACGTGGTGCTCAGCCGAGGTTAACCCACCACACATGCCTTATATAAAATCCTTTTAAAAGTCTAATCATCACGTAAGAGTTAAGGCTCTTTGGGATACAAACCACATTTTCTCGTTTACTTAGGTTTTGTAGAATGCTAGCTCAATGAGGCTTAGATCCGTACTGGCATCTTTGAATGTCACAACAGTACAAACAGAAAATGTGAACACAGTCCCTGCATAATAAACATTAAGCATGGAAGTAGAAGAGTGACCCTGGCAAAAAGAAGCCCAATTAGCTATCAGCAGTGACGGGCAAAACCTACTACTTGAACTGAAAGAGTTCAACAGCTCTGAGTATCCCAGCAGTTGCTGGATCCACATAACAAAATGAAAAGCTCTAAGCAGAATGGAGTAAGAAACAGATGCAGCAAGACATTGAAATAGACTCTCCAGGAACAAAAAAAAAAAGAGAGAAAGGATGACACCACTAATCTGGAAGCAATGGCAGCAGTGAAACTGAAGGCAGGTGAATCTCCCTTATTGAAAGCATTGTTTACAAGCTCTAGCTGCTAAGGAACAACATTCTTTGGTTCTTAATGCTCCTAGGAGAAGGTACAACACCGGTTTCTGGGAATATGACTGCAAAGACTGAGAATAACTCAAAATATGTTTTCAAACTTACACGTGTAATCATGGTCTTGCTGCAGTGTGCAGCAGTAGAATCACAGAATCATTTAGGCTGGAAAATATCTGAGGGAAGAAAAGACCTCTAGTAGCTTCACTGTTTTCCCAAATGTGAAGATTTTACTCAGTGATGTGAGAATCCCCCTGTAATGCTCTAAACCTGGTGGAAAACCCCATACCCCTTCTTGAAGCAGGAGATCAGTGTAGCGATAGACTGGACTACTCTGAGCCAGACTGCCATGCTATGAAGAACACACCATCAAGCCCAATGAAAGCATCCAGGAGCTGGCTGCTGCTGCAGTCACACTCAGCCTACCAAGAGAGGATATGGCCAAGGGTGTTTACCAGTTTGCACAGGGTTCTAACAGCATCTCCTGATGCTAATTGCTCAGGTTCACATATCTCACATAATCGATGTTTCTCCCTCTCCCTCCTCATTCTGGTAGTTTCACTTATCTAAGTACATTTATATATTGTGAGCATAAGCCTAATGCATAAAGCAAAATCCATTCGGCACCTTTCAACTCCAAGAGTTTTGGAGGACTGGGGAGCCAAGAAACAGAGGAGTGCTCTGTAAGCAGCTAGTGAAAAGGAACAATAAACAAAAAGGACCAACTTGCTTCCACGGGTGACTTTGCTAAGCTAGAGATAGTGATAGACAGTGACTCAGTTATCACAGAGCAGAAACGAGCTTCCCATTTAGGGTAATATATGAAATGATCACAAATCACCCACACACGCCTGGGTGAATGGTCGCCCTAATCTAAGCCAATAGCTTCCAGTATCGGGGTACAAAAGCAAAGAACCTAGAACACCAAGGCTTTACCTAAGTGCCTGCTGCAACGCACGAGCTGGGAGAAGCTGTTACAGGGTCACTGATACGCTATGAGACCATGTTAGCAGTCAGTGCTACGTGTCCTGTTGCCAAGAGCTGAAACAAGAAAGCTGTTAGCAAGCCTGGAGAGCTAGAGCAGCGGTGGCAGGGAGCAACAAGGTATTGCAAAAAAAAACCAACCCAAAACAACCGAACCAAACCAGAAGCAGGTCACCTCACAAAAAACAACAGCCAAAATCAGGCCAAGCTACCCAGCGAGCTTGAATCCCAAGCTGGAGTCAAGCGTTAGCACAGAGAGGGAAAAAACAGCTGGTCTCATGCTTGTTTCGGCGGATAGAAGAGCACCGAAAGCATTACAGCTGAGGAACGCAGCAGCGTGGGCCACTCTACCCACCATGTGACAACCCTACTGGTGCCCTTCCGTACAAATGTTGTTGGCCAAGCTAATCTAAGCATGCAGGAACAGAAGATTAACTCATTGCCATCAGAAAGCAGGGCCCATTTTCCTGAAGTTTCTAGAGAAGCGCTCAGCTAACGCAGTCACAATGGTGACCCTCAATCTGAAACAGGCTTTGGCTGCTGCACCCTAAGGGCTAGCAGAAAGGTCACCCTTGTGAGTACTTTGAGAGCACCCAACCAGCACTGCTATTTTGCTGGTTTCCAGCTGGAGAGCTGAACCGAGTTAAGTTTAATCGGGATCCCCAGACACCAAACTTGATTCTGTTGCTGACAGTCAGTGCCAAGCAGCAGAATATAAAAGACTGAAGGAGAGGGCAGAAAACACCTACTGTTTAAACTTATTTTTTTCTTGAGTCTTAAGCCTAACTTTAGAAATCCAGGCATTTCTCAGAAGATGGTGACTTGGTGTCACAAACCTTACTGCACATTTTTAAAAGAAGCCTTAGTGCCTGCCTACGGAAGGATGCCACAGCTCTCATCACTGTTATCACTTCTCATCCTTTCCACTCATTTCTGCTTCACCGACAAGGGAGCTGGCAAATAAATTAGTTGCATTTTCAGAACCAGGCTGCGTCATTTTTCATGAGTGTTACTTCCTAACAGTATTTTCCTTCTAGTGATACCACAATCAATTTCAGGCTCAATTCTGAAATTAGAGAAGCACAGAGAAACTTCAGTGAAGTCAGTGAAGCAAGTGAGATCTATAATCAGAATCAAGCCCATTAAATATAGAAGATCAAACTGTCTTTCCTCTGTGTCTCCTGAATACAAGGCACCAGATGGACAATTTGGAGCATCTAAAGAAATTTTCTGGTTCAAATTCAGCCCTGACAGAAGCAAAAATCCACCAAGTTTATGGAGTACACAACGTCAGTTTTGCTATTGAGACCCACAAATGCGGTCTTCCAACCTTCTGTTTGCAAATCCCCGGGACTCACCTGACTGTTTTCAAGGGATTCATAAAACCTGCAAAAAGATAGCTGAGAAAAGCAAGCGGTGTTTGGGGAGAAGGTGCGGAAGGGTATGTATTGTGTAGATTTATACTGTTACTGTAACAATTTGCATAAAGGTATCAGCTATAAGCAAGGACTACATATATTATATATAATTTAAAACATATAAATATGTTGTTTATATCTAAGAGATATTTAGAGTCAAATATATTTATTCTGCTATTGTTTTATCCTCTGAGATAAAACAGATCCTATGCCATTGGAAAGCAGTGTGGTGGTCATTCAGAGCGAGATCAGTTGAGGATTATTCCAGTACATAGCTACGAGCAATCCAGCAGTTTGATATTATAAAGCCATGCAGAGTTAGATTCATCTCTAGCCTGGAAAAAAAATTGTTCAGTGCAGTCAGGAGCTGTAGCTTGGAGTTGCTGCCAAATCCTATTCCCCAAAACGCTATTCCCTCCAATTTCAGTGATTCCACATGACTTTCCTCCAGATTAACTCTGCCATATCAGGGATCAACAGTGAATTTTCACATCTGATCCAATTTATAGCTCAGGCATAACACGGTCAACAAATTAACTGCCAGAGGCCAATACAGAGGCAGAGATCTCCTCCTTCACTTTGGCTTCTGTCAAAGAAAGACATCATGAGGATATTTCCTACTGCACTGTTGTCAGATCAGAGGTCATCAGGAGCAGCTTTTGTATGACTGTGGCATATGCTGGAGGCTGCGTGTAGAGAAACAGCCATGAAATAAGACATAATTTCAAAACTTCCCACGGGATATAAAAAGAGCTCACCAAAACAGCATTGGTTTAGTTTTGTATGTGGTGTTGGGTTTTTCAAAAAGAAATATTTCTGAAGAGCTACACATTTACATCACCAATGGAAAGTAGCTTCTTTGAAACTAAATCCATCATTTTACTCTCCCTAACGAACCTGGTACCAACCAGGTCTGACTGGACTAAAGCCCGTCATTTGAAGAAAAGTTGCAAGATAACAACATCCACCAACAGTGTTAGTTTTTCTTGGAACATGTATGGGCCACCAAATTAAATGCAGTGTTAGTTCCAACCTCCATCACACTTTTTCACGTTATTTAATTTATGTTTCTTTGGAGATAGGCAAGTTCATTAAAAAGTAAACAGAGTGGGGAGTCTGACTCATCTTTCTTGAGTGAGGACTTTATACCAACGTTAGTCTAGACAAAAAACTAAAAGAAAAAACCTCCAACTTCCTTCAAATACTGATCAGGTCTCCCCTGTCGCTGACCTTGAGGAGAACTCAACTCATTTCTGATGCAATCAGTGCTTTTTATGCTGTCAAATGTAATGACAGCTTAGCTACAGCGATGATACTTGGGGATGGGTGATGCAGGATTTGATTTGCCAAGACAGACACATCCACACCACAGCCGAGCCTGCGATTGGAGCGGGTAACGCGAGCAAATTCCAGCCAGCTTTCCAAATCACACACACACAGCGAGCAATAGCAGAGAGAGGACAAACTCCGAGCGAAACTTTGCTCACAAATCCAATAGAAGGCCCCAGTCAAGGCTGCCTTACGTACTGCGGCCGAAGACTACAAGAATGGTTTGCCATCCGATCCTGAAACGGACCTAAAAGGCAAAAACCTTCTCCACTGATCCTATCAACCGAAGCAGCACACACACGAATCCCCAGCTCAGGCACTTCTCCTGCTCACTGGGTCTTCTGGTGGGGAGTCGAGGTTCACCTCTGTGCGCTTTACTTACTCCTTTCCAAAAGGTAGTGTTGAAATCTGACAAGTTCAAAAGAGGAAACAATCTGAAATGCGCATTTTCCCCAGGCTTGATTGTGACTGTCATTGTATTGCCAAGAAACTCGTGTTTTAAAGCAGCGTAAGCAATGCCAGTTAGGATAATTGCACGGTTATTAGCAAGGCCACAGAAAACTTCGGAGTAAAAAGATTCTGATATTGACGAAATGGTTGTGTTTGTCAGTCAAATTTAGTCCTGGCATCTTGTATCATCCTGCACATATTTAGCCAATCAGCATGTAAAATGGCATGTGATTGATTACCATGACATGCCAGGGTAAAGGCTGGGAAAACACGGAATTTTTGGAAGTGTTATGTATGCCTTAAGTCTGAACTGCCAATCTTCTTCGCTCTTGGCAACTTCATATATTTTTGAACCTCCAAGATGGGTGTTCTGCTACGTACATCATTTGTTAATCAGAATAGTTTCATACAGTCGCCCTTCTCAAATATATTATGCAAAAATCTGCACAGCTACTCGTGCTGGAGTGCACCTGAAAATGCAACTTGTTACCTTTCAACAGCACCTTGTTCAGGTAGCACTGTGGGGCTGTGGTTATTGACTTCTACAGCCAATTCTATGGAGAAGGGCTGTCCTTGAACTATCACTAAATACTTGTCTTAAGTGTCAGTACAACATTAAATGCATGCCTTGAAAGAAACCCCATTTCCTGGTTTGTCTGTAGGTATGCTGTTTAAATAGTGGTTCATACGTATTATCATTCCTTTTATAAGACACTGGCCTTGAATTCTCAAGTAAACATTTGCTGCTTGTAACAGTATTTCAAACAAATGTAAAGAATAAACTGTTGGAGAATTTAAGCAAAAGAGCAGCGAGTTCTAATCAAGGCAAGCTGACCAAAATGTCTGTTTGCCTTATCACATGTTGTTTCTTCACATTAAAAAAAGCTGCCTCATGGTAGAGTGTAGAGAAGACAGAGTCAGAGTCACCTCATACGTGTACAGATAAAGGACAGGGATCAACAGGCACAAAGTGTAACGAGGGAATTACCTTTATTCACCAGAGAGGGGTCAGACACTGGAGCAGAGGTGCAGAGCAGCTGGAGAATCTCCATCCTTGGAGATACTCAAAACTTATCTGGACAAGGTCTTGAGTAATTTCATTTACTTGGACTGCTTTGAGCGAAGGGTTGGACTACTGGCCCCCAGAAGTCCCTTTCAACCTCAATTATTCTTCAATTCAACCATTCTAAATAGAGTTGGGAATAGGAGTACAAAGAAAGACTATATTGATTCCTTTATTCCCTCTTCCCAGGAGGCACCTGAAACTAGTCCATAGAAATGGACTGCTTCCTTCCAGAGTAAGGTTGAGTCGAGTTGTAAAACTACTTTCCACCCCAAATACTTTTATAAAATGTACACATATGAGGACGAGGAGGAAAAAAGGGACAGGACAAAGTCTGTGCATTATCAGCACAGAA
The DNA here is from genome assembly GCA_013400335.1 of Eurystomus gularis. Classification (NCBI taxonomy): domain Eukaryota; kingdom Metazoa; phylum Chordata; class Aves; order Coraciiformes; family Coraciidae; genus Eurystomus; species Eurystomus gularis. The sequence goes on from VZZY01000053.1 coordinate 66,252, forward strand.
GTATGACTGCTTACAGAAGACTGCAGCTGCCACTGAAGTGAAATCAGAGGACACAAATGGAAAGACAATGTCTTGGGGAAGAAAATCTGGTAGCAATCTGATGAGGACAGATTGGTAGTATAAAGAAAACACTTACACGATAGCTGTTAATAAAAGAGAAAGCCTTTCTGGATTCGTTTTTATACAGGAAAAAATATTCCTCCTTTTACAGGACTACAGATAAGTATGAGAGATGGAAAAAAAGATCTCTGAAATGCCAACATTTTAAATCACTGGATTGTCAGTGCAAACTGGAACATCGTTGTCCTAATCAGTCCTGCCTAAGGACCAGCCTTGAAACATCATCAATTGTCTGTAAGTACAGAGAAGTGCTTCTAAAGATTTGAAAAGCCCCTTTCTTTCAAAATAGGCTCCAAAATCATGTACATCTTTTAGGAGTACATTAGGTGCTCCTAGAACACAGATACAAGTAATACTTCTAGCACTACTAGTTGTACTTACTTGGACAATTTTTTAACAAGCTAAGTGACTTGTAGAAAGAGCCAGAACTTCTCAAATTTAATGATGACAACAAATTAATAAATATATCTCCCTGATATTTGGACTTAACAAAGCTGATACACTTCGTTAGTCCAAAAGCCACCACCCAGAGATAGGTCTAGACCTCTCTTGCAGAGCCTTGTTTTTCTTAGCCTTTACGTTTCAACTGATTAAACCTTTCTACAGTTGCTGCTAAAATCATTACAGTTTGTAGTACATTGTCAGCTGGAAGGAATGCATTATTTAAGGGGATGTGAATCTGTGGATTCTTAGGTTCATAAGCCTTAGCTTTGGCTTGTAATTTATGCTAGCATTCTTATTGCACCACCTCATATTTTCTTGCTAGTCCCAAACACCACACATTAAAATACACTCAAAAAAGTGCTGCTCTAGGCACAAAATCAAATGCATGCTGTACAACACAGGGTGAAGGAAAAAGGCTAAACCCCATATGTCTTTGATAAAACATATTCCTTGAGGATAACACTGTCTTTCCAAAGATGAAGGAATAAGTCAAGAACCTACTGACCTGGGGAATGACTGGGGAAAGCAAATGAAAAGAGAAGGCAGCTTCAGGTTCATTTCAAAATCAGTGCTCTACCTTTGCTGTTTCTGCCATGGAGGAGTAAGGACTTAGAGCTTCTCAAAAAAACAGAATAGAGACTTCAGCTCAAGTCAACAGCACATCAGAGATCTTTCTAAAATAAAGACTGAAATAAAGTATGGGGGGCTCTTAGCTTCGTTTTCCTGGGACCTTCCTCCATTTGCTCTTCCAGCACTTTCTTCTTTTTCCTCTCCTCCTCTCGTTTATCAGCATACTATAATGACTAAAGGATTAAATATAACTTGCAGGTATGGTAGAGGTATAACTTTTAACAATACAGTTACTTGCTACAAATATTATGCCTTTCCTATACCTTCATTTATAAAAAAATTAAAATCAGTATCTGACAGCAAATGAATGAGCTGACAGAACATACGATCCTGGTCTTAAACAAGGGACGGTGGCAGAATAAGACAAATGCTTTCTTCATTACAGTAACTCTCTGTGACTACTGGATTATTCTTTTCCTAAAGGTAGCACTTGCTCGCTGTTAAGAAATCCCCGCTCAGTCCAAGTAAAGAGCCTGACCAGCCACATCTACCCAGCAATAGACCTCAGCTCACTCGTATTACAGGCACATCAAATAACTCTCAATATAAAAAAGAAAGCAACCTGCAGCCCGAGTTGAAATAATATAACTTAACCCATATACTCTCCCCTGTATAATCCAGCTGAGAACAAAGAGACAAAAAAATAGCCATGGAATTGATTTTCTCCTGCTGTTGCTTCTTCAGTGCTATTGTCCTTTTAGTGAATTTTCTAACACCTCTGGAGACCTGAGCAGCACATTCCTTTTCCAGCAAGACCTCTTCAGAAATCAATAGCACCTATTCAAGGGATTTATAGCATGATTCTACAAAACCCTTTCACAGAGGCTTGCATAACTTGTTAAGGAAACTGTGTGCAGCATTATCTTTTCAAGTGCTCTTCTAAGATCTCCAAAAAAATATATCAATTAAGGGAGAGTAGCACACGTAGCACACATATCTAATGAACACATGCAAGATCATGAGATAATTTAATTGACAAATGGGGGAAATTCTTGTCTCTCTAGCTTTGGGAAAGGCATTGCCACATAATGGCAGAATACTACTTTGTCTGACTGGGAGTACTGGATTCTGTATTATTTTAAGTTCGATGTTGCTGTATCAGAGGAACAATGAGAGAACACTAAGATTTCTGATCAATAGCTGTCATCGGCAAACTCTATGTGATGCAACTGGATGAATCCAGTAATAAAACATTTAATTAATTTGCTCTACCAAAGAAAGAAACATGACCCAAGCACAGCAAAGTCAGGGTTAAGCCCCAGTTAGAGCAGGTAAGTAAATCATTTTCAGCTCGTAGGTCCGTCTGCAGAATGAAGACAATTCTGCAGCCCAGAATTGTTACTGCTCTGCCTCCCTCTGACTGCCGACAGCACATACAGTAGCTGTTATTTTGTGTTCGCTGGGCAATTGCATGACTCCAATACTTGGAGCACAGTAGTTGTGCTTTTAGGTTATCTTTCAGATACATCCAGGTGATGCCACAAAACACAAGCACAGAGGCAGGTATAATTTCCTCGTTGCTGCGAAGACAAGTGATCAAGTGCTGATTCGGGGCACACAAACCACAGGGTAGCCAGGATGAACGATGTCAGAGAGTGCTGGACAGGCAGCTTTTTTCCTCAAACACCTTTCAGCCAGTAATCAAACAACCGCAGAGTTCACAGCTCCATTTGCGATGGTAAAGTACTAAATAACCTGAGTGCAATACCTCCAGTATTTAACCTTTAAACAGAGAAACTCAAAGTGACCACGAAAGAGAGAGAAGTAAAACAGAAGACCCGTAACACAACTATCTGCCTGCTTATTGCGTCCTCAAGACGGGTCCTTGCTTCGAGCCACAAGAGTGTAAGAGCAAAGTCTGCCCCGTCCCCTTTGGTCCCCAGGAATTTCTTCCTGCTACTGATGGGACCAAGCTCTGTTGGTCCCACGTGAGCTGCATTCTCCCAACATGGAGTTGTGGCTCCCCTCGCCTGCCACCTCTTCCCTTTGAGCAGGATCAGCAGTTCACCAAGGAAAGCTCAGATCTTGCTCTGGCCCTTGAAGATTTTGCATGTAATGGGCAACCAAGCTGGGGGTGGCAGAATAACATCACCTCCCCATTCCTCCCCCCAAAAAACCCAACTGCAACCGTTGTCCATCATCTCAAGTACATTTAGGAAACACAGTTGAAAACCAGACTGCCACTACAGAATATTAATAGGAAGAAGAAAAACCTTTCTTTGGAGAAGGAGTATTTTAATTGATAGAGTAAGAAGGCAGTACGTGTATGTATTTCTGAGAGTAATTTCTTGTGCCCAGTGGCAATACCAATTTAACTTTTCAATCTTTTTTGTTCCTCACCCATCTCATTTGTTAAATTTTACTGATAGAAATAATCATTAATTCACTTCAGATCATTATCTGGCAACTATTTTAATGCAGCAAAAAACCCTCCAAGGGACTGAAAAGCACATTATTCCAAGAGTTTCTCTAATTATGAGGAAAGTAAAAAGGATTACTCAAAGAGACCACTAGTCTGAGATGTTAAAATAACTAATAGGCTGCATTCAGAAATATACAATATATTGATCTTTGTTCAAGTATTAGCATCCAGGGAACTAAAACATATGAAAGTAAATCATTATCACTTCTCACGCAGAATTCGCAAAGAAAAGTTCTTAGAATTCTTTGTTGCAGAAGTATTTTTAATTACATTTAACATTTTGAGACTATCCCCACGTGCATTCATTCCAAAGCACTAAAACTTCATCGTGAAATACAGTGGAAGGTGAAAATGAAAAAAGAGAATTACATAAAGGTCCTGAATAACTACTGCATTCTTCTTTCATACTCAGCGTACGCTAACAAAGCCATTACTGGCTATTACTGTTACTGTCTGATAAAAAGACAGCACAGACACAGGCATGCAATTCTTGATCTCCCCATATTCCTATAGCGGATGGAAATGAAAGGTTTGTGTAGAACAGCATGGGAGGAAATAATATTATGGAGATGCTTTTATGGAGCGAGAAAAGCGGAGTAATTGCAAGTTGTCACTTAATACGTGCGCTTGCCTTCACAAAGGAAATCTTTAAAATTCAGTATGTGTTGTTTTTGATGGTGTTGAAAAGTAATGAATTGTACTAATATGTGAATAATATATCTGACACGGTCAGGGTCTTAATAAAACCAAACTACTGAGCGCATCACTTAGTAAACACTTTGTATATACCCAAGAGGATTCACTCATTTGGTTCATTACGTGTCCAACAAAACCCCCTGAGAATGAAATGAGCATAAAGAAGAGAATAAATCACACAAATGTAACATCAAGGAAATGCACACACCTAATCAGTAAGCAGACATTATTTTTTTCAAGTCATATACACCAACCACGGTTACCTTCGTTAAGTCGTTAACTTCATTAAGTCCTTTCGTTTGCTCAGTTTTGTTTAGGGTATTTCTGCACAATGAAGTTGAAATGAGTTATTTACTAAAGATTTTCATAATACATTTTTTTCCCTTTGTGTTTGCTACAGAAAAGAGCAGGAGGATACAACCAATATACAGGAGTTCTGCTCTTCACAGCCAACATTACTCTGGCTACCAGTCTGAGCTATAAAAACGTGTGTACAGTGTTGCTGGCTGGTGAGAAAGCAGAACATAGCGACCCAGGCTTTTCTGAGATAATATGATACAAAAGAGGTCTTGAAAGGAGCTCAGGAGATCATAGACATTATCTCCCAGCATCAGGAGGAGGGCTGGTACCACTCTGCTGGAACCGTTAGTGAGATGTACATTTATCATAACCTCTGCTTAAAGGCCCCAGGGCGTGGAAATACCACAAGTGTCACCAGAAATCTATTCCAAACCAATTCCCATGCTTCAATAATCTTATTATCGGAACGTGCCTAGTCTCTAAACCCACCCTGCTGCTCCGCTTCCAACCGTTCATGTACAGCTGCTACACAGGTTCCACCTCTGTCCCACAGTTTTTACAGATGCCACGTTTCCTCAGCTTGCTTATGAGCGCGCCACAGGAAACAGTGTCGGAGCTTTCACCGGAGTGAAGCTACAGCATCTTACATTTACTGTTTCTTCTGCAGCCACAAGGACTATTGATCTGTCATTGTCACTTTGATATGATTTCTATTTGACAAATCCGCGTTGGCGGCTACTTACCACTGTATTATTTTTCAGTGCTTGCAAGGCCTGAACATTTCTCACAGTATTCTTCTGAAAACAGACCTGAGGATGGCTTCTCTGTCCTGCCTAGAGCTATTTCCCCATCCCCTTTTTTTTCCTCTTTCTTTTCCTATGATAGGATTCATGCTGACATTCTTTGGGCATTCTAAAACTTAATGTATGTTTCTTTTTAAGGGCCTAACAATGTATGTTTCTTTTTAAGGGCCTAACTCTAAAATGCGGCAAGAAAAATCAGCTAACACAAAATAACGAAACCTAAAAATATCAGTTCCAACCCCCAGCTAACTGCAGTTCCCTTAACAATTCTTCTCTGTATGTTAACTCTTTTAAAGGGCCTACTCAAGCATCCTGTACCCCCTTGCACCTGACTAGACTCTTGCCCAGGGCAAAGGTTAAAATTTTTTCTACGCTTTGGAAGAAAAGACTTCAAAGTAACCTACTGCCCTAAATCAACTTTTTTTTTTTTTTAATGAAAGAAACTGTTCCAAGACATGAAACAATGTAAAATATTATATTAACCGAGTCTAAAGACTAACACGTCTCAGGAAAATGGAAACCTAAACACTCCCTAAAAATGCTAATACAAGTATAGAGATGCACAGCAAGTCTCTGAAAAGCAAACCAAGCTCTACAGCTGTGTAAAGATCTTGATTAAGCCATGGGGAGCAACGTGAAGTGTTGTCGTGAAAGATTAGTTCCTTTGTGCAGATACACTACCAACAATTTCACCTGTGCCTCACTGTGCAGAGACAGATGATGCTGCTTTGACAGAACCAAGCATGCCATTTATCAGGGGCTTTGTAAAATGCCCGTCAAAACCAAAATGACAACAACTAGCTGACAGGCAGGAGGTTCAGCTCACTGCTGCATGCTGGGGAGTGAGGAAATCACACGCAACTTGGCATATTTCGATCACGAAATCAAAAAATCCCCCCAAACCCACAAACTAATACACCCTGGATAACTTTATCTAATATCAATGTCATAAACTAAAAAGGAGTTAAGAGACACATAATAAGATCTGTATCAAGGCAGCAAACCACACCAAAACTAGTATTTTAGAGCAAATTGGCTGGTCTACCAAATATTATGTCAGGATCCTAGCAAGGCTTCAGACAAGACAAACTGAAAGGCTCCAAAAATTGATATTATCTCAGAATTTTATTTCTTTCCTAGAGTTTCATAATATGCAAGAAAGCGAATAACTAAGGACAACTGAAGGAAAGATTTGAAGAGGTAATAAATGCTGAAGATCTGTGAGGACACTTGGGTCAGAAAGACATTTTACTGGTGATTTTGATCTATGATAACCAGGCTTTGATCTATGATCAAAATTCCATGAAATGGAATTTCATGGTTCTGTGGAATCAGTAAATGATAAGTGATCTGATCCAGGCATTGGTGTCTTCCACTTCCAGCTATGGGTGGAAAAAGAAAACTTTCTCATCTACATATCAAAATCCTGACGGCTTCTGCCAATAATGAAATTGCTCTGCATTGCTTTGTAGAATGTGTTGGTTCCATGTTGAATTTTCTCTCCCTCACCCACAACACACACTCCTTCATCTGCTAAGCTACTAGAAAATAGTTGCACAGACTTTCCTTTTGACGAACAAACCCCACCTCCGTCCAGCATGCCCAAATTCCCAAATAAAAATGGGCCACTTGTGAAGAATCCAACCCACAGAGAGTTCCTACAGATGACAAGAAACTGAAAAGGGTGATTAAATGGAGATTGCCATATGGCCTCTACCCTGCACATAACCAAGCTTATTTATATAAGGCATAAAGGATGCATAACGGCATCACTTCCTTCTTCATCTACCCTCTCACTTTCCCTACCCCTATTTGATTTTTATGACACTTTAAAAAATCTAAAGCAGTAACTTACCCATTCCCCTTCCATCACTGCTCAGTGCCAATTCGGTGCTAGCCAGCAGTAATGGTTTTTGCCTACCACCAATTAATTTTCTACCGCAAACCTAACTTTGCTAGCACATGGCTGCCAGGTACTGAAAGCAGGAAGCTTAAAGATAAGCTATGGAGACAAAATACAGGTCCCATTAACTTCGTATTTCCTAAGTCCAGAACTGACATGATGGGTAAAGCACTTGAAAAATGGAAGGGCAGAGACACGATTGAGTGCTCTGACCCTGTGACTCTTTGCTGGTCAATGTGGGGGAAGGGGTTCCTCACGTGGCTTTGTAGGAGGCACTTATGGCCTAACCTGCCCTATTAAATGTAGCTCAGAAAAACCTCTCGGGTATCAACCTTCTACTTGGAACAGCAGTTCAGTGTTCTCATCTTCTCTGCCTGTGAAGATGCTAGAGACAGAAGAGTAATCTCACTCAGTACTTCCACGAAGGATAAGGGACAAGGTCCAGGGACAGTATTTTATCTCAAGCTGGGCGATGACACAGGTTTTGTAAACTACAGAAAATATTTTTCCAACACTTGAATTGAAGCAACGACAACCAGTTGCCAACAGAGATCGTCACCGAAGAGTTGTGAAGTCTGTACTGGAGAACATTAGCTTCCATGGGAGGGTTCGTTATGATAAATATAAACCCTAAAAAACCCCAGCAAAGCTCTTTTGCAGGTCAGCGATGTAGGTTTCAGTACCTTGACATCACACCTAACTAGTCAAGAACAAAAGACTATTTTATTGCTCTCTTTAAGAAAGTACAACACCATTGGTCAGATATTGACGGCTCCGCTCCTCTCCTGGATTTTTAAATCTTTACCTTTTGCAGAATGCATCTAACAAAAAGCACCCTGCAGGTCTACAAAATACAACATTATTTTGCTCAAAAATACAATATTACAAATGAATTATAAATTAACTAGAAATCATTAATAAGTACTATGGTTAGTGCAATATTATTTTCAAGCAGAACAATAAACATGACTTGCCAAAATTTTTTAAAATATACTTAGTAAATATTCAATTGTGTACACGGAAGGAACAAAAATTAACAGGTGACTGGAGATGCTCAGTCATATTTAGATGCTGGAATCATCCCAGAATTATAGATGTGGAAACTTGATTGCTTATTATGTAATTTCCCAGATCAAATGCTCAGGTCAGAGGCTCTTCTTTTCCCTCCTCAGCTGCCTAACCTGTTGTACAACCACAGCAGCTTGATATCTTGCATAGCTCAAACAAAAACACCACCTAAACTGCTTCTCTTTTACAAAACACACTCTACTAAGCCCTCTATTTCCAACGGGCTTCCCACAATCTGTTGAAAAGGAGCAGAGGTAAAACTGTCCCAAAATAAAACACAGTGTTTCTTATTTTTGGAGACTGATGTTTGCAGAATGGACATTTCCAGAATGTACACCTGGATCATCTTTTTACAAGAAACGGCTGTTGAAATACCATGACAAATCAAGGTTTTCCAACAGATGTTGACTTGGCTTTAGAAATAAAGTTAATCCTGGGTCAAAGCTTGTGCTGGCACAGCGCAGCAACTGTGGAAATAGGAACAGTCGCTAAATTTTAACCCCCAGATTAATTATCTACACAAAATTTAATGCACACACGATGAAGACAGTATCATGCCCTAATCATTATTCTTTCCTCCTCCTTCCTCAGTGTTCACATTACGGATGTTCAACAGTCACGGTAGTAAGCAACTTGAAAGAACTGTCAATAATTACAAAAACCTAACCAACAGATACCATATTTTCCTGCAGAACTTAAACCCTAAATTAATCAAAGACGCTTGAATATTAGAAGCCACATAAATATATACAGCTCCTCCAGGTTTAGGTGAAGAGAAAAGGAAAGTTCCCTTTCCAAAAATAAAGTTCTTTTGTTTTCCAGCCCAAGTATTCTCTCCCTTTCATGAACAACCCGGATAGCCTTGGGTCCAATGACACACGGAACTGTTACCGAGAAAGAAGGTGTCAAACAAGACGAGGTGTCAACAAGAAAAGCATTTACTGAATAGCTAAAAATTAAGATAGGCCCCACAATTAAAGCAACCACGATTAAATTAATTAAATTAATGCAATTAAATCGTTGAACTGTGCTTTCATCATTTTTGATGAGTTTGTTTTAGAAGCTTGAGTCATTATGCTTAGCTGACTGTATCTCAGAAAGAGGAAAAAACCTCACCACTTATTCAAGGGTGCTTTCCAATTGAGTTATCAATTGTCATTAAAGTATCCTGCCAGCAACAAGCACGCAAGTTCTCTCTCCTCTTCAAACGGGAAACCTTTCTAGAAAACTTGGGATGACGACAGAACCAAGAAGGGCCTTCAGTACTTCCTGGAACTGAACTTGCACTTGCATGCAACGTGGATTTTAGAGGACATGCAGTGCAATGACTTCAGTGCCAGTCAGGAAAACAGGGGAAAGGAATACAAGGACTCTTATTTTGGAAACAGGAGTTTTCACTGAAATTCCCATTTTAAAAGAAGGTTGGGGTTTTGTTTGTTTGTTTGGTGACAAAAATACTTTTTTCACTTTGCAAAGAAAATTAAGCTTTAGCAAACTTCATATAGACCATAGCTTCCATTAATGGAAGCCATAAATTAAAAAGAAGGAAGCTGCCATTCCAAGATTAGCCAGAGTAATGAGGGCCGAGCACAACAGCCGCGTGGACCAAGCCTGAGAAACACCCATTACTGTAATAAGAAACAAGAGGTTTTACAAGCTTACTGTCTTTTTTTTCCACCAGAGCACCAGTTCATGTGTCCACATTCAATAGTTTATTATACCTTTAATTAGAACAGTCTTTCCCATACCACTTCAACTTGGTAAAATTATCTCATATAGCGGGTGACTAAAATATTTAGTCACAGACTAAAAACAGGCTGAATGAGACTTGGGAATTTATCGCTGTGTAAATGAGGTCATGAAAGGCTCAAGAGCTCCCTGCAGGATGACTTTATAGTAGAACTGCAATTCTGCAATATACATGTGGGTGATAATTCTAAAGCCACAGAACATTGGACCTGAACCACTGACATGGGATTTTGGTGGAAGAAACTGGTGAATTTGCTAGAAAATAAACAGAAATAAACAGCACGTGGATTGGTTGTAATTACTCAAGATACCAAGAGAATGTACTTTTGAACAACACTATGACAGAAACCTACGTTTGTTTGTGGATACTTACAAACAAACATTTAAACACCCTTCTTCAGACGCCAACTTTCCAGGCAAAGCTCTGTACATGAGCATGTGGGTTTCTGTTCTCTTCCACCAAAATGATATGCCTCAATCACAAGATGAGTTACACTTGAAAGAAAATGAACGCAAAACTTAATTCTGCAGCTTTCTTGACCTGAAGGAATCCCTGTCATCTCCTCACCAGTCAAGAAGACATTGTCCCTAACTGGAACAAACCCTCTGCAGGGAAAGTTCACTGCATTATCTGGCTGCAGGCCTCAAAAGCCAGCTAAATTTACCTTCCAACTCCCCTAGATCTCTGCGAAAACGTCTCCATTGCTCTAATCAAATCACACTCCATGTAGATTACGATTGACTCGAAATCTGAGCAGTGTTCTGTTTTCAAGCTGTTAGTGAGCTCCCACTCTTTTTTTTTCCCCATATGATAAATTTCTTTCTAGGATAACTTTCCAAGGAAAAGCAGAGATGTATAGAGAAATAAAGGATAAAAGTGGCATGGAGAAGGAAGAGTTGATGGGGGAAAAAATGACGACAACAGACAAGAAGGCACAAATATATGCCTTCAAATTCCAAGCCACATGCTGTCACCAGACAGGAGCTCATTACTGTTTTCTTGACTCTCAGCTCAGGGTCTCTCTCCCATAAAACGTGTTTTCATCTTGTGTTCATTTCTGTGAGCACACCAAAGCAGCAGACCATTGCCCTACTGAAAGCAATCAGAGATAACCAAGTGCCTTTCCAGAACACCACAACAACAAATGCTGGGTGACAGAAATGAATTAATATGGTCTTGAAATACTTGGAAGAATCTAAGGACTGCAAGGAGAAAATGAAACAGGATCTAAATGCTGTCTTCACCTACCCAGTGCAGAAGATAAGCTGGGCTCTTCTCAGAGGGGCTAACAAAAAAACTGTAGAAAGGAAAATTGTGGGTTGGTCATAAGTGGAAAAAAACCAAGTCCCCAGTGAGGGCACTGGGACTAGTTTGCCCAGGGACATAGCAGAGTATCCAACCCTGGACATACTGAAAGCTCAGCTGAATAAAGCCCAGAAGAACCCAGTCTACATTTGAAGTTAGACCTGCTCTGAGCAAGAGACAGAACCTCATGACTTTCAGAGATCCCTTAAACTTTGTGACCCGCGTGGGATGCTCCACGCCCCTGATGGAGGGCTAGCCCAGTGTTTTCTGTGGGTTGCATGAAAGCTGCATTAGAGGGAACAAACGTCTGTCTTCATAACAAACTAAGTGGTCCTTCCTGAATCAGCATGAAGTTTATACATCTCCTCTCTCCTCCTGTCTTTCTCTTCTCCACCCTCTTTCTTGCTGTCTCTCTCAAGCCCATCACCATGAGCTTGCCTCTCAACATCTAGATGTCCCTTCTGTTCTGGGAGAAATGTCATTCCAAAGAATTACTCTAATTCTTTGTCCCTCTAGTAGAAAAAAATGTAATTGCAATAAATTCCAGTGCATGTGTTCATTTAGTCGAAATGCACCAGGTCACTGAATTAAGTAAACCAGTGTCTGAGGGACAGAAACTACATATTCTGCTGCTGCTGTTTCACTGCTTGCAAACGAGTCAGCAAAGATGACCAATTGTTTTTATGTGAAATCAATGACAACCTCTTAACAGGCAATAAGAATTTTACAAAAGAATATGAGACACGCGAATAAAGGATAGGAGAGATCCTGAAGATACAACTGATCCAATCTCAGTTACACAAAGTTACAACCAAATGAACTGACAACTCAAGTCATTAATTGTGTGCTGTTATCTAAGAGGTACCCAGTTCTCACCCATGTGTTGCCCCAGATGGGCTGCCATCATCACCTCTTCCATCCTCACCCGTTGTAGCTGCTGTTGAAAGTGCTGTAGCAATTTCATAGAATCACAGAATGGCCTAGGTTGGAAGGGACCTTAGAGATCATTTAATCCAACCTCCCTGTCATGGGGGGGACGCCTCTCAACTAGATTGGCCTACTCAAGGCTCTGTCCAACCTGGCCTTGAACACCTCCAGGGAGGGGGCGGCCACAACATCTCTGGGCAGTTTATTCCAAGGTCCTCCTGACTGGGTGGTCTGTAACACACCCCCACTATAAAGTCTCCTACCCTTCCTTTGACCCTGGTCCACAGGCACTGGGTTCTTTCATCTTTGCTTGTCAGGTGGAGCTCCATGCAATCTGAAGCGGGTAATAGTCAGTGGGTTTGACCAGACCAGGAAGTTCTTTAATTACATCCTTAACCCGGGCCCCCAGCAGACTTCCCTGTGGGTTGGATCCGGGCGGCAGATCAGACCCTCTGTTCCCCTCAGGAGGGAGTCTCCAATTACAATTACCCTCCTTTTTTTCTTGGAGGGAGAAGTCCTAATGCATGTGGGTGACTGATTCACCCTAGACAGCCCTATGGGTGAACCTCCACCTGTCTCATCCTCTGCTAGGCTCTCATGATCTAGAGCCCCATACCTATTATGCAGTGGCAATCGGGCAGGTGAGGAAGGCCGGGCAGGGATTTTTCTTCCTCTCCTGGCAGGCACCTGCTTCCACTCCTCCCCATCCTCTAGACTCCCCCCTGTTGCCTGATGGCCAGAAGGGAGGGGATCTTCAGCTTCTTGTGCTCTTTGCTGCTTACCGTGCAGGAAGCGGCTCCACCAGCCTATCTCCCTCTGGGACTCCCTGATCCTCCTCAGCCTTTCTACCTCATCCTCCAGCTCAGCCCCCCGGCTGAGCAGATCGTTCACCCGCTCACACCTGACACAGGCGTCGCCTCCGCTCCCCTCCATGGCAAGCGCCAGGCTCCGGCCCCTCTGCACCCCGAGGCCTGAACACCCGCACGCTTGCGCGGGGCCTCGGGCTGGGCGCCCGCTGTTCTCCTTATCGCCTTGGGTCGTCTGGCAGCCAGAGCCGCTGCTGTAATCAAAAGACTTCTCAAAAGCAATACACGGGTTTGTTCCCAGCACCTTTAACTATTCCCCTGTTAACAAAGACTTACCCTTTTGTGGCGCTTTTTGTTGGGTGGGCTTCTCACACCCTGAGGGCACCGCTAACAGCTCGCGAACGTCAGCGTCCCCCGTTAACACAAAGTTCCCGCCGCTGAGGGGGGCTCCGCCCACGCGCTCTCGCTGCCCGCCCCCGAGCTGCCGGTCCCTCAGAGGCAAGTCGCTAGTCCCGGCTTGAAAAAAAGCCCCCAAAAGAGCTTTTTGTCAGCCTTTTTCGCTTGAGATCCCTTCCCCAGAGCAGTTTTACCTGCCCTGAAGCTGGTATCGCAGCAAATTTCAGTGGCAGTCCAGCCCTCTCAATGCCTGAGTGTGTAGCAACTACTTTAGAAAGCCACCAGATTTTTCAGGAAGTACAAAGGTGACAGTGAAATAAAATGCTATGTAGCTCTATTTATCGGGAAAAATGCAGAAAGGTATTTTAAGGGACAAAACAAAGTAATCTTACTAATTCAGTGGGATTTCTGACTTTATGTTAAGGGTTTCCTGAAAAATGTACAGAGCCTTCAAGGCTGCAAAAAAAAAAAAAAAAAAAAAGGCCTTTCCAGTGTATAAACAAAATGTGGTTATTGTCAGCTAGTCCTGAAAACAGCCACAGTAACAGGCAGAAACTCCCTTTCTAGGCATATTACACCAGCAGAGAGATACGATATTAACAATGAAAACAGAAACATCCCAGAGGAAAAGCATGCTTTTTTGCTCTACTCATAATTAACCTGAGATGTTCACTGACCTAAAGGATCAATAAGGTTGACAGCTTAGCAAGACTTAAAAAGATTAGCCATTTATAGAGGCACTAAGAACTTCCATGGTTACTTCTGATGATGTTAAGCATTTATGAAATGTATTAATCCTCATGTTTCAGGGATGACACGGCCACCTGCTGCCAAGGGTTAAGAAGGACCATAATCACCTTGAGCACCAGGGATACTGGACTAGATGACCCAACTCGTCCTGGTAATTGCAGTGCTGGAACAGACTACATTTCTGTTCTCTCTGAAGCCTCCATCTTCTCAGGGTGTTGGAGCATGAGGGGGCTCACGAGCGCCACTGACACTGCAAGTCATACTAATGGCAATCAAATGGGAAAATGGACATGCAAAGTACCAAAATGATTGTGCGGACTAGGATAGAGGGAGGTCAAATAACTTATGATTGAAAAATTCCTTCTAAACTTGTTTAAGAAAAGGACAAGTTACAAAAAACCTACTCATGAAGGACGCCAAAGTAACAGACTATGCTGTCTTAATGAAAGCGTTCAAACCCAGAGACAGTGTAAGTGGCTTTCCAGAATAATAAACCAACAAAAGACACGCTGTGGGTGAAATGGATTAACAAAACCTTTGAAATCCTTGGAATACATTAAGGACATCTAGAAGCTGGCAAGAAGGAAACTGAAAATGAAAATAAATTTCTAACACAAGGAGAAGGGCATTTATCACTCAAAAGGAACAACCACACAATGCCTTTCAACTCAGGAGGAAAAGGAGTAAACACATTTAACATGATTAGCAGCAAATTCTACCAAACTGGCATTCATACAGCACAAAAATGTAACTTCCATACTAAGTCGTACCAGGAAGAGAATAAAGCACATTCTTCTAACATCCAAAACCACTAACAAAATTCCCTCGACCTACATCTGCATGACAGCGGGAAAATTTCAGCACAAAGGCTGTGCACGTTTGCTAAAAGAATAACAACAACTGGGGAAAAAAAAGCCATGGCAAAACAACGCTTGTTTCTTGAGTCAGAACAGTGACGTGAGATCTTCTCTCGCTGAGGAAACACAGCGCTTCACAAACACGCATCTAAAATCACCTGAAACTGCCTGGATGGAATGAAACTGAAATGTATGTGCGTGGAGAGAACGGCCCATTAATCCTTCAGCATGACAGAGCATGCGGTGGTGCCATCCCTGATCTGACCACAGTTTGGGTGCAAATGGCAACTCTTTGGGGTTCCAGCTGCTGTGACCGCAGTCTGCGCCTTGACATGGTAATGACCTACAAGAAGGGCTGGGAAGCCCTCTGCCCTCTGGTCCATTCTAAGGGAGGCTGAGGCTGGACAGGAAATTTCATGAGAAACTCTTCTGTCATTTTGAGGTGGCTTCTAAGTTACAGCTTAACCAAAGAAAAAGCGTCCTCCAGCATAGCAAAGGATAACCAGCATGAACTAAGAAATCAAGAATGAACACCAGAAACATCATCTCCAGATTCACTTTGGAGAGCAAAAGAGCAGAAGTAAGAGCCAGTCTGTCAATTTACACATCTCAGCATTGAAGTATAAAATAAGTTCTTGCAGATAAAAGATGGCACGGATTACTAAGGCAACAGAGACATTTGCTCGCTTATACAAGAATTCATCATGAGAAACTTCCTTACAGTACGTGGCCTGGATTACGTCCTGCTGAGTTTGTCAGCCCACCTCTGGGCTGAAGCAGCCTGCTCCGCGCTCAGACCCCTGCACTGAAACAGAGGAGATGTACAGCAAATCCCCTGGGGCTATTTACAGAGAAGCTGACAAAGTACCTGATAGATACTGTTCGCATTCTGCTACAAATTCACTTTCTGGTTGTTCCTGCTGCTGCCTGAGGCTATCCAACACACCCCGCTGGCTGAATTCTAATGGCTCTCCGTGCTGAAAGGACAGACCCAAGCACAAAGCCAACGCTGTCTAGGTCAGCAACAGGAGTGACTCAGGAATTCTATGACTTCCCCCCCTTATTAGTGACAGCTCCCTAAAGTCTGAAGGTATGTTTCAGCAATAATTACATCTAATTCTTCTTGTCCTTTCACAGTAATGGTTAGGTTAAATTTCAGCTAGTGGATCCCATAAAACCATGTACAGCTCAAGCGAGCCCAGGGAATCGTGGCGTTAACTTCAGAGGGGCTGGTGCTTTCAAGGCCTGAGCAAGGACACGTTCTAGCCTGGGCTTTAACAGTTTGGGCGAGAGGACTGCGCAGATTTGAACCTCAAACTTGAGCCACGTCTCAAACAATATAAAAAAAATAATATAAATCCTTTTAAGGCCAAACTCTAGAACACTATGTGCATATTAGTTATATCTGAACATATGCAAAAGGTAGAAATCAACTGGAAGCAATCATGTCTAAAGACTTCAGGGGAAATCCTGGAAAGAGGCGTAAAACTGACTTTTACCATTGATTCCAAGACCTACAACAATCTCTTACCTGCAAGCTTGCTTAGAAATATAAATATTACTAATATTGGCATGTACACCAAACCCACATCAAAACAGCTTCCTAAAAATAAATAAATCAATCAATCTACCATAGGCCTGATACTTTCTTCCTGCAAAAGACCTGCATGGATTAAATCTAGAATTGAAAGTTACAAAACTATTAAAAAACAAGTTAAATGGAAATTTTCAATGCACTTCACCTATCTTGTCTCCAAATGCAGCTAGTATCAAAAGACATAGGAAACAATGCAGTTTCGATATGACCTCCTTCCTAAAGATGTTTCTTCTTAGGCTCCAATAATTAGAGGTTGGATTATCTTCAGAAACATGAAATACTTCTCATCTTACATCACACTACTTAGCCAGGTTAAAAATGTATAATGTTAGATATTTCTAGTCCTTTAGTTCTTTTTCTCAGAACAAAGGGATTTAATCTGATAAGAAGTAGTATCAAAAAATCTATGGGAAGATCTAGAGTATAATACAAGACACATAAAGAGGTGAATTGCCTGTAAGTGATAAAAGGCAGGTTCTACACAAGGGAAAAATCAAGATCTTGTGGTAAGCTTCATGTCCTCTAATTTTAGATTAACTCAGTATGAGGCTCTACAGCTGAATCAGTCTTCTGGATTAATTTTCTAGTGCGTGGGTACAGACACTTAAAGACACATTAAAAAACAAAACCAAAAGCAAAACACAACACACACACAAACCCCACGTCAACCTTGCAAGATGAATCATACTTTACAGCCTGGCATTTTTGCATGAATCAACCAGAACTGCGGAATGTGGGAGTAGATCACTATCATGTAAAGTCAATTATTAAGCTCTACCTTTAAATAGCATTAAGGTGAAAGCAGAAAAGACTGGTATAAATCATGCAGTGACTGCACCACTCCACCTTCTGCTTCATTCAGAATTTATCCTCATTCACTGCCTACTTGTGCTGGCTGCACTAAAATAAAACCTCCCTAACAGTGACTTTGGAAAGCCACAGAAATTTCTTTCATTACAGTCTCTAAGAAATACTATCTCTACAATGCAACAGGCCTTTTATCAACTAGATGATCAGTTATAGGTTAATTATGAAGTAACTTTAAAAGGAAATCTTTTTCATTTCTCTGCATAAAATACACTTTCCCTTTTTGCTCAGCCAATATTTATGAACTATTGAAAGAACAATCATTATTAGAGTAATTAGGAATCCTCTACGGATTAAAAATCTCTGTAATCCTTCTGAGAGCTAAGCATGTTTTCATTGTGTTCCATTAGTATTCTGACTCTTAGGCATGAAAATAAACCTTTAATCTCCTCGTGCCCTAGGGATCCATCCTTGTACGCTGATACTTAGAATGGTCTCAACCTGCTTAAGTATTTTAAGATTTACTAGCAAGCAAAATAATCTGATCCTCAACCTTGACTTTTTGTCATGGGCACTTGCAATCAGCACTAGCAGGATAAGTCCAGATGCAATCTCTCATGTTCTTACACGTTCCCAGACGCAATTATACTGACCTTCTGCTCAGGGTCCTCAGGAGCACTACATGTGGGTCCCCTCTCAAGACACGTTTCCCATCCTCTGTTCCACTTGGGGGGGGATGCCTTTGCAACTATTCTTCCCAGTCAATCTTTCCACCGCAGGACCAGAGGTATAGTTTGCTAACAGAAACCTGGGAAAGGGCATAAAGTGAAAAGAATTAGCCCACGTGTCACAATGTACGTTACATGAGATGAAGAATGAAAGCAGGGGAAATTCAGCTTCTAGTTGGAAATGCTGATTACAGCGTGACACCTAATAATCATCCTTGTTATTGGAAAACTACCAAAATAAGCAGCTTTCCTAGCATTTCTCAGTCAGGTCATTTCCAGGTGTCACTATGTGTGACACTACTAAATAAATAAATAAATAAATAAATCACTCTTCTGACAATTTACATCCTTTCCACAGTCTTGTAAGCACCTAAAGAAGATGCAAACAAAACGGCATTTAACTACTTCCTATGAAGAGGAAATGTATGCTCTCAAATGCTAATACGTTGGCATAAGTAACACTGTGACCAGCAAAGTCACTGCAGCACATCCTCGTGTGTCTATTCAGTGGCAGCATGTTCCGTGCTGGTTGAACACTACAAAAAGCGTGTCCGTGAAGTAGTTTCAGGATGAGTCTCAGGGTCTGCTCTCGGTATTTGATACACATGGGTGATTTTTACTGACTCTCCGCTGAAGCTGTATAGATGTATCTGAGGACAGAACTTAACAGCAACAGCAGATCAAATGAACTAGCTTGAGTAGCTTCCTGGGAAGTGAGATCGTCAGCTGGATATTTTTATGTAGAAGGGCATAAATTGCTCTGGAGCAATTCCTGAAACCAACAGCTACCCTCCTGGAGGAGGAGGCCCAAGGACTGCAAGGAAAGCTCCCTGAATAATAAGCACCTAACAGAATTGACAGGAAATGCCAGAGTAAATTAAACAGTCTGGAGGGGTATGAAGGAAAACAAGGAACTTAATAAAACCAACTGAACCAGGGAGATGAAAAACTGAAGAGAACATTCAGTCTCTACAAACAAGCCTCAGGCTATCCCACAGAAGCGCTTACTCTTTTTGCCTGAAAGAATCAGTCCTGCAAATACCTTCAAGGAAACACCTGCAACTAAGAGAAAGAAATTGCAAGACCACATCCCACCCTCCACCACAATTTCCACAACCACCTTTCCTGCAGGCCAGGCCGATTCACTGGCTAACCCATCATAACCATCTCTTAAAAGATGGAATAAACTGTTTTGAAAGAAAAACTATCTACTAAGAGAAATATAGTAGCAAAAGAAAAATTTAAAAACTCAAATATAAAAAGTAGAAAATGACATTGAAAAAGCAAGGGATAACTGAGACAAGAGGCGAATAAAATACAGGAGCTTCTGGAAGCAGCAGGAGTTACGGGTTTCATTTATGTCTCGACCAGAGGCTGTTCTGTTCAAGCCTGGGCAAAGGCAGAGCTCTGCTGTAAGGATAACTCCGTGCGTGGCCACCTCAGATGGGTACAACAGTTGCCCCAACCTTTCTTCTCACCTCTCCAGCACAGCCCAGCAGCAAGCACCAATGCCAACACACTTGGCTGGTGGCACGCACAGTCCCATGGCTGTCCCCACCATGGCAGGTGCCACATCCCACCTTTCCTTCTGCTGCTCCTGCCTTGAATGAGCCTACAATCCCTTCCTAATCTACTGCTGGATTGCCTGTTTTTCTGGGAGCATTTGGGCAATAATTAAGGTCTTTTGGCAATTGGGTGGTTTTATTCTGCCATGGTTTTTGCAAATGGAGTAATTTCGAGGCCTAGACAAATAAGCTTTTGATGTGTCAGCTTAAGTATGCACCCAAGGTTAAAGGCTGCGTTGCAGTAAAAGTCCAGGCTCATTCCACAGGGAAGTAACAGGACACAATCGGAACTTCCTGCTCTCCTTTTTGAATAAGCAGTAATCTCTTACCCTTCTTCACAGGTTCCCAGGCACAAAACTCATTTAGCCATGAGTGACCCGTAGGAGAATGGTTTTATAAAATACAGGAGATGCGCCAAAACAAATTGAGAAACCACTGGTCAATAATTAAGGTAACAATTAAAATAAATAGTTAACAGCGGGTTCAAGTCATGGCCATAAGTTCTGTTCCTATTCCAGTCAGTCAAATACTGTCCTATAGACTTAAAAAAATACTAACAGCCATTTACCTTTTGCCTTGTCACTAATCAATCCTATTTAACTTAAAATAGGATTTAGAGAACGCAATCATTTTACCGTGCCAAAGCGGTCAGCCGCCTGAATAGTATCGATTAACAATATGATGGAACACAAAAGGCTGCAAATGTTCTCCAATCATTACTATTAACTGTGCAGCAAGATGTAAAACAGACCCATCAAGAGCCATGCACTGGCAATAATGAGAGCTTGATGAAAATGCAAACCCTGCGCTAGGTATTGCAATGAATAACTTGGAATTACGAAGTATGACAAATACAGCATGGTAAAAACCATGTTCAGCATCTGCTTCAGCACTCTGCTGTGATGAGGTGTAACTTTTGTTACAAAGCAGAACTAATAACATACAGTAGTTATATCACACCGGGAATCTGTGAAAATTTTCATTATAAATGGCAAGGGCTCAAAAACACAGCAACTAAGTAGTAATTACAGTTACTTCATTAATTTATTTTCCATTTGCAACTGCATTTCATTTCGGAACCAGCTTAGGGATGTAACGTGGAAAACTCAAGAAAATCGCAGTTAGGTTGTCATGGTTTTGATGCTGAATTTCTCCACGAGAGTTTGCCAGCTCCCTACTAGCTGCGCTACAACAACCTGCTCCACAGACACACTGCTCCTTCTTCTCCACCTTTTGCCTCTGCTCCTAGTCTACTCTAAGTTTTTCCCTCTCCCACCTCATGCTTTTGTCTCTCAGACAGCTTTTCATGCAGCAGACTGAGCACCAAGCCGGTAGCGAAGCCGTGGCAATGCTGTAGGATTAGAGGTAAGGCAGAGGATGCCACAGTTCAGCAATGTGTCACGGCCAGGAGGGGAGGCCAGGGAAGACCAGAGCACACCAAGCAGAGTAAGCAAGAGAAACACAACAGAACTTAGCTGGAGCAAAATGACACACCTATGTTTTGTCTTATTCAATGCTTAGATTGGAGGTAAAAACCAGGTGTGCCTTCTCACCTTCAATTCTAACGCAGTCACAGCCAACAGCAGCACAACGGAAGAGGTGACTGACTTGCACTTCAGTCTCAGTCAGGTGCAGTAGGAAAGACAGGTCTCATGTTTCCAGACCAACAGCCAAATGTATTTTCCACGTAAATCTCACACGGTTACAAAAAAAAAACCAAACCTCCACAAATTATATATTAACAGTTATTCTATTTTTCCTGTTTCCCCTACGTACAGAAGTCCTCATGAGGCTATGCTATAGCATCAAGTTTTATTGCGCCTGGCCACCATCACGCTTGTGTGGCAAGAACAAAAAACTTCCCATCCCTTCTGCAAGGGGTCAGCTTTCTAATGCCATTGGATATATTACACCTTCTGTCAGATTTGATTGGACTCTGTTTCTCTCCTAAAGCACACTTTCTGAGTGCAAGGATGGCCAACCCACAGCTACAGGTACTTCTTTCACAATCAGGTTCTTCACACCAAATTCTTTGTAACGGCTGAGAAGGTTCCCTGTTCCATTAACCGCGAATTCAGGATGACGCGTACAGTGGCTGCACACTAGCTGATCTACTCCACCAACAGGAGAAAGAGTACGGCAGCCTTCTGACCTGCAGGTCACAACTTCATCTAAGAGTTCCCAAATCTCAAGACAGAGAGGGAGAGAGATTAAAACAAACCAAAACACCCGAGAACTTTCCTTTCAGAATCTGACCAGTGTGTTAGACTGAATCTAAACAAAGGAAGAAACAATTGTTTTC
Organism: Eurystomus gularis; assembly: GCA_013400335.1. Taxonomy (NCBI): domain Eukaryota; kingdom Metazoa; phylum Chordata; class Aves; order Coraciiformes; family Coraciidae; genus Eurystomus; species Eurystomus gularis. The sequence continues at coordinate 88,428 of VZZY01000053.1, forward strand.
TGCTTATGGACACAGAAAGAGCACCTAACACAAGCATATGAGCCTTGTTCACCTGGAAAGCACAAAATGATCATCAGTAGTGTCTTCCAAAACTGCCACTCTAGTCATTTGATTTTCACCTCTCTTGAACACGTATAATCACGTCACACAAGCACAGAGATACAAATGCAAGCACTCCTCTTTGCACAACAAGGCACGCAGGAAGCTTGCCTCACAATTCTTATTGCCATATCAAAAGGACGTAGGAACTTGATGCGCTTGCCGTAGATCAGCAGTTTCCAAATTTTTAGAGAGAACACTCTGAACTGGTTTTCATGACCACTTTTCATGAACTGCTTGCTATCATCATCAAGTTTTTAATGAAAGTAACATCGCCCTCTTATGTTTAAAAAAACAAGAGACCTCCTTGAAGCTCTCTTATTTCCCAGAAAACTTTTTTCAACAGGCATTTTAAAGAGCAAGCAGTCATTTCAAGTTGTGTCACCTACCCAATTAGTACTACTCAACCATGAGCATTTTATTTGAAATTACTTAAAAGGGAGGTTTGCCTCATTTTTTACAGATGAAGTATATGTATTTTTCAGTTTGCTTGTGTCAAACAAGGTGACCTCTGTTATCGAGTCATGGTCTGGTCATACCTATCCCCCAAACAGTGACCACATTACAGCACAGACATTCGAGGTCCTTCATCTATTTACTTCCATAAGTCCTATTGCAGCAGCCTAATATCAAGCAAAGACCACAGTTGCCTCTTAACCATTTAAAAGCTACAAGATTATAGAAGAGCATATAACCTGTAATAACCACGGGATGCATATGATATAGTCTCAGCGGCACATGACCTTAGCAAGAAATCACGAAGGGTGCATTTCAAACGGGCTAGGCAAACTGCCTGCACAAAACTATTTTCCTTTAATTTCATGTTCTGCCTTTCTAAATGGATTATCAACTGTTTGATACTATCCAGATCTATTGAGGGGTTTGGTTAAAAGCGCGAGGGTTGCAGCATGGTAAAGCCCAAGAAAATAACTAACATTCAAGTAAACAAAAGCGTCCAAGACAGAGAATGTAAAAGAGGCATGACACTTCCCAGCAGTGTCACTGCTGAACGCCTTCAGAACTTTCCCTGCCAGTGGATCAGATTTTCTCTGACACCACAGCATTCCAAGATCAAAATTGTGTCTACATATCCTCCTCGGAACAGATCATCTAGCCCATGAGTTTCAGAATCTTGCACAGACAGGTTATGACATAGAACTGTTCAAAACAATACAGTCTAGCAAGAAAATACTACCCATTAAATTCCTTCCAGAGACAGAATACCATGTACTAAGGAATGATTGGAGGAATAAACAAATATTAAAGCTATTTAAGTAGTTAAGTAGTTAACAAAGTAGATAAAAGTCTTTAGGTATCTCAACAAGATTTCTTACTCTCCTTAATCTGGACACCACATATCATTGAAAAGAACTTTCCTCTGAGAACTGATACAATTGTCTGTGCTCGAGCCAATGTGGATCAGACTGAGCTTCACAAGCCACAGTGCATTTGGGAGAGGCAGCAGATGACAAGAGAGAAAGGAAAGAGGCATGGACACAAAGAATACAGGCATTGACTTGAAAAGCAGAAGTGAATATTCAAGATGCCAACTGTGTGACTTTAAGCTGGGAGGTGGGCTAGATGGAGGGTAAGTTTCCTTTAGAAGAGAGTAGGGCTCTGCTTGAGGAATATCTAACAAAAGTCTGTCCCCATCCCTGCTAGGACATGCCACGGAACACTGGCACTCAAAAATATGAGGGACTTGTCAAGCAGCCCAGCAGAAACAGACTTACTGTGCTGGTTTGCTGAATAGCTACTATTGGGCTAGCCAGGCCATCATCCTCTTTAGCTGCAGAGGCAGTCAAATTAATATTGGAAACAACGTATTCCTCAGATGAAGCACTTAGATCATGATATTTTGCTATATGAAATATATATATGCTTCATTAAGTTTTTAATGAACATATTTGGGCCAACTCTTAAAAAATGTTGAATACTTTCGCTCCGCATTTGCAATTAAAATTCCGTCCACGTGGCTGGTTAGATGACATGCTATCCATTTCTGCTTCTCCCTGATTAACGGACACGCTTCCAGAAGAAACTGATCAGGCAGGCAGGCAAACAGGTTTAGAAAACGGTAGTACCCTCTCTGGTTTCCTGCCCTTCCAGCCCATCCACTCAAAATGTATCACTTGGAGATTTTCCTTCAGCTCAGATGCTAACACAAAACAAGCAGGTATTTGTTGGCTGTTACCATAGCGATAGTAGTCAAGGAATTTTCTGACAGTGCAGTGTTTGACATTACGTTGCCTCTTTAGCTTGCTCACAAATGTCTGATTAAACATTCATGTTCCTACAGACATTCAATCCATATGGATAACTGACTTCATAAACACTTGACCCAAATCCTGGTTTGTTATGTGGGTGAGGTAAGAGCGAGGTGGCGGGGAAAGAACTTGCCACAGAACAGCTTTGCTGCAACAAGGCACGACTCCTATTTGGAAGCCAAATGAACAAGAGGAAGGCGACTGAGCTCCTATATCTGCACACACTACTTCAGTGAAATACATATTCCATTCTTTATGATATATGCACACACCGGCACACAAAAGGGTGCTGAAATCACCATGTGCCACAAGACCTTTTGGAAAGGACCATAATGATTTCGTTGCATTTAGATGGGCTCTCAGTCCCTTCACTGCTCCACCAAAGAGATGAAGATGGTTCTGTGCTGTGGGCTGTGACGCAAAGAATGGGTGCCACTCTGCCACTTGGAACATCTCAGATAAAGGGATCCTCCTCCTCTGTACCATCTCTACAAGGAGGCTGTGCAGGCTCCTTAGAGAGGCAGCCTAAAAGCTGAACTGAGACCTTGGCTGAGTCACTCAACATGCTCTTGGCATGCAAAAAATGTTCTCTGCCCTCTTCAGTATCAACAGTAAAACATACTGGTTATTACCTTATTTCCGACCCTAAAGCAGAAGTAGTTGAAGCCACACACAAGAACAGCAGGATCTGTTTAAGGACAATACATAGTATCCATGCATAGTATCAAGGAATAACCCACAGAAGTGGGAGAGCCATAGAAGATTTCATGTCCTTTCCATCTTCTTTTAATCTCATCCTCATCCTGCTTTAAAGATTCTCTCTGTCCTTCCCTGCTAGAGGTCACGCTAGCAAGCATCACCCGGTGACACTGTGATGATATACAGGGCTACTAAATCACAAACATGGCACCTCTACTCCCCAGCACTCTGTTGGTGTCGGACTCCGGGTATTATATTATCAGTGTCATCACTCTGGTGATGAATCAGTGCGAAACACCAGCTGAAAGGACCTTTCTTCTTGGTGTACAGCCCTCAAAGCACAGGAGGAACAACTTCTAGAAACATGGCTCATGTAAATATTTGTACAGCAATTACCATCAATAGCAAGAGGTTGGGTTTTTGTAGTTGTTTTATAAGCAACATTTGCGGAAGTCAACTTCTGTGACTGTCAGTGGTCACTCAGGGCCCCCGTAAAGCTTTAGAGCAGCCTTCATGTCTCACTGTCACTGTCTGAGACAATTGCCCATTCTGCCTTGGGCCTATACCAGGCTCAGGTGAACTGAGTCATCTCCCTGCCTCTCATCTAACCACAGTCCACAGGATTTACCTGCAGAAGTCACAAGAGCCATAAAGGGACTCACAGCTGCACAACATACAGAAAAACGTATGTGACAGCCCTCCACCTAGAAAGTATGTCATCACATGTGTCACGATTTGGCCCCTTCACAGCAACTCACACATGTCACAATCTGGCCCCATCTCAGTCCTCACACATGTCATGAGCTGGCCTGTTCTCAGCCACTCACACATGTCACGACCTGGCTTGTTCTCAGCCAGCCACACATGTCACAATTTGGCTCGATCTCAGCCCTTACATATGTCACAAGCTGGCCTGTTCTCAGCGAATCACACATGTCACAAGCTGGCTCATTCTCGGCCACTCTCATGTGTAACAAGCTGGGCCCATCTCAGTCATCACACATGTCACAAGCCGGCCTGTTCTCAGCCAATCACACATGTCACGAGCTGACCCATTCTCAGCCACTCTCACGTGTCACAATCTGGCCCGTTCTCAGCCAATCACTTCTGTCATGAGCTGGCCCACTTTCGACCACTCACGTGTCACAACCTGGCCCGATCTCAGTCCTCACACACATCACAAGCTGGCCTGTTCTCAGCCAATCACATATGTCATGAGCTGGCCCTATTCTCTGC
>VZZY01000058.1:0-23218 GCA_013400335.1 Eurystomus gularis
GACTATCGCTGCTCCTGCAGGCGCCTCGACACGGGGTTTCGCGGGGCCGGCGCCGCCGTCCCGCTACTCGCGGTCTGAGCGCATGGAAGTCTCACGACACACTGGAAGTACCTGCAGCTAGAGTGTTCACGGCCGGGAAACGTGGACTCGATGTCTAGTCACGTAACAGAATCAAGCGCACTCATTTAATCGCTTTCTTTGGAAATGGGGCTTAAACATCTCAACCCAGTGACTTTGTTATGCTGAGAAAAGCTGCACTTAAGTAGCTTTAAGAAGCGACTGCTGTCACAGGTTAACCTCAGCTGGCAGCTGAACACCACCAAGCTGCTCACCCAACTTCCACTCTCCCACTTGTGGGAAGAAAGTCAAGAGGAAAAAAGGTGAAAACCCCATGGGGTGAGAGAAGGCCAGTTTAAGAGAACAACGCAAAGAGAAGAAACGACAGCAGTAATGATAATACTAATGACATTATATATAAAGCAAGTGATATAAACCATAATGTTCTACCTGGTACCTGAGACGTGCTTGCCCTGGGTGCAGGCTGAAGCCACTCACTGAAAACAGGTGCCCCTTCCCCAGGCCAGCCCTCCCCTTATATAGTGGGCATGATGTCATATGGTAGCAAATATCTCATTGGCTGGTTCCGTTGTTCATCCCAGCTGTGGCCTCTCCCAGCTGCAGCCTCTCAGAGCTGATGGTAAAAATTAACCCTATCCCAGCCACACCCAGGACATCATGTCTCCACCAAACTCTACCCGCTCACAAAGCAAGTTCTAGGGAGCATATCCTCTCCTTTGTATAATCTTCTCCTTCCTACGGACAGACATGCAGCTATGTGTTCAGAAACTGGATGGATTTTTTTTTTTGCTTCTTCATATAGGAAGATTACACCAGATTGTCATGCAGGAAACAGCACTGAGAGTTCCAGCACAATATTCTAAGAAGAAAATGTTCCTTCACAATGAGTACTGAGAGAAAGACATGTTTGCAGAGAGGTGGTATCTTAATATGGGGTATGTTCTGCCTATACACTTGTGAGAAACTTTTCTATAAAGAGAGAAAAAGAGAGACAGGGAGCACAAACCTCTGCATTTCTTCTACTCCTGAAGCAAGAAGACAGCTCTTGAACATTGAAAGAGTTAATGAAATGTTTTCATACCTTTTCTTTTTTGTGTAATATCATGCAAAATCCAAGGGTGGTTATCTTTCAGATAGAATAAGAATAGAATCGAATATTTCCATTGGAAGGGATCTACAACAATCATCTTGTCCAGCTGCCAGACCAAGAAAGAAGATGTAATAAGCAACACCTTGTGTAGAATAAGAAGCTGTATAAAAATTTCAGAACTACGCAACTGACTTTGAATCTCAAGTGGCATTAACTTTCAGAACAAAGACAGGCTGCTCTGTTAGTATTTGTATCAGTTTATTAGCTATTCAGTCGCTATTTTGTCCTGAAAATTCACTATTCTTCTCCATGACCAAGTTGAAAATGAGTAGCAAGTTTCAATTCTAAGAAAAAAATAAACTTGGTGTTGCTTAAATTTCACTGGAGTGTTTATTTGGCCACTCTTTTTTGTAAACAGAGTCTTTGCTTTATAGAGCAGTGTCTGAAGTTTTTTGCTGTGACTTGTAAACACTCAGTTAATATGGTCATAATTTATTTATAACTTCTGCACTTCTGTGATTAATGTGCAAACTTCAAAATCTCTCTCTGAGAATCAGAGTACAAAACAGAATTGGTTACAGTTGCAGGAAAAGGCAAATGTCTTTAAAATGTGATTATGCAACTTCCACCTCCACTACCAAAGGCAAACAAACTTGGAGTCATAATATTATGATCTAAATTTGTGTGTGCCCACATCTTCAACATTACGTGCAGCTCTTGCACCCCTAGGAAAGACAATAACAAGAAATCAGATAAGGGAAGCAAAGATGATTATAGGATGGAATGCTTTCAAGCAAAGAATGACTAAGTAAACAAAGACTTTTCAGCTTGGAAAAGGGATGACAGGAGCTAGGGTGAAAACAAACGCTAAAGGATGGCACTTAAAGTACAAAATAACAGCCTTGTTGAACTCCTTGCCAGAGGACATAATAGATTCTAAATTTTACATGGGCTCAAGGGAAGCCTGAAAAAAAACCTAATGGAAAAGAAATTATGGTTGGAATGCTAAATACATCTAGCTCAGTCCTAAGGCTGGGAAAGTGATCAGAGAAAGAATCCTATTTTTACACTGTTCTTACTCTTCCCTAAGCATTCATGTATGGCAACTACTGGAAACAGCACACTGAGTTAAATAGTCCTTTGCTCTGACCAAGTACAGCCTTTTTTATCTTCTTATATAACCTTAAACTGACTCTTCCTTCCTTTGTATTCAGTGGAAAACTTACTTTGTCTTCACCAAATTATGCTCGGTGTTTAAACAAACTCATATCTTTATAATACCTGAAATCTTATTTCTTCCTAGCTCATGTCCTGATGGGACAATTTCATTCTGAAGGAAAAGCCACTGACAGAAAATTGGGTATTTCTTAACGCCTCTTTTTCATCTTTTTTCCCTTCTCCAAGCTATTCATTTGAAGGAGAAATGCCAGTGGAAATGTGGTAGCTGTGGGGCTCCAAAATGTCCAGCTCTATTTCATCTGTGTTAAGCTTTGTGCTTGAGGAAAAATGGGCTAAGATCCATGTCCCTCAGACCTGTACTAGCTGCTCTGTTTATAAAATGGGACAGAACTTATAACTGTGGGGATCTCAAGAGTGCTTGTCTCATACCCACTCCTCTTGCTGCTGGCCCAACTTTAGCTTCAGAAGGCTGGAGGCAAGAGAGCTATAAGCTGGCTCATACACGTTAAAACAGGCATACATCAGCTTTAAAAGCCAGAGTGAAACTCCACTGACTTTAAAAATCACTTATTCATCGAGTCTCTGGGGACTGAGTTCTAATAAGCCAATATCAAACTTGAGCAGAACACCTGTAATTCTGTTGCAATGTAATTTCTGTAACACCTGCTACAGAAAACCTGCTAAGAATAAGGAAATTTCACTTAGGACCTTTATCTTGCACAATGCAAATCAGAATCCCCTTTATCAGGTGACTCTACCATAAAGAAAGCCCGTGACAGGAAAGCAATGAAGCATCACGGCTGACATGGCTACAGATATAAGTATACACTTTGCACTTCCACATGAAGGTTAGACTAATTTCTCCCTTTTTTTTTTAATATGGCTTGAAAGATCACGGCAAATTCAGTTCAGGAATTTTTAAATTCAAATTATTTTGGCTGTTTGATTTCCTTGACTATTCTTTATATGGTGATTTCTAAATAAGTTCTAATTTCGTTGCTGATCTTATATAACTAGATATTCTCTTCAGCTGGCCTGTACGGAAACACAGGCAGCATTGTGCAGCAGAAAAGGCAGCCAAGGGCTGCCATGCTTTTTAAAAGAAAGAAGGAAACGAAACAATTAGTAAAAACAACAAAATGCTTCTACCTGTGGAAACTACTTTGCCTTTACTTTTTGACACATGGAGTGACAATCAACTTCAGTGATGTCCGAATTAAACCTTTACGTCAATTTCACATGCGTGGGTTTCAAATTTGAGGACATTATTTTTAATTCTGAGCTTAAATCCAGAATCTTTAAATGAAACTGAGCTGAAGCTGCTGGGGTTTTATGGTTTCACCATCTGAGAGTAGTGCAGGTGTCATCCTTTGTTATGGTGCCCTGTAAAGCAAAATACCTCCACTTTTGGCAGGTCTCTTCAGGATATTACTACATGATCAGATCTGGGACGCATACTAAGTTCCAGGATTTGGGCGCACAATGTAGCCACAAGATAAACCTGGATGTGCAGATTCAGAGCCCACCTAAAACTGCCCTGAATATAAACCAGCCCCAGGAGTATACTACCAAGTAGCTCAGCAAATAGGGGTACATAGATGGAGATACCAGATTTCTCACAAAACCATAGCAGGCATGCTAAGCAAAAATCCTTTATCATTATGATTTCAGTCAGGTCTTCAAAGAAAGCTCTAAATCTAAAGCTCAGCAACCACTTGGCCTATCCTTCAATCTTTTAATCCTCTGTGATCTATTTTGTTATCAATAGGTTGTTCACTATTCAGGTACCCAAAGCACAAAAATACGTACGCAGCTAGTTCTTGCACAGCTTTTAGATAAAGATCCAATGTCCTTCTTTATTTATTATCAGAACAAGGACTGCCGTGCTGCCTTGTAAGAGAACAAAGTAGTATGTAGTTCAAGTGCCAGTCAGTATTTTTCCTATGTGTTTCTAATTGTAGGCTGATTACACAGCGCTAATGAGAGCTTTTATTTATTCATCTATATGAACAGAAGCCAAAACACGGAAAACAAAAGAAGGTAAATCTTTCAAGAGATCACTTTTCCCATTTGTAATGGGGCTGTGGACAGTGCTCCTTTTGCAACTACACAAGGAAAGTAGGAGTGAGGATTTGGGGGGGGACATAATGCATTGCACAGGCTTGTTTTGCAGTAGCTATCTTCTGGCTCATCTCCCAGGTGTTATGCCACCCTGTCATCAAGATGAAGTCTCTGTCCCACACCGACATTTCTTCTGCAGATAGAAGGCTACCCACCCTCAGCTGTTGCAGCTCTGCTCAGCTTCATTATCCTCAGTGATATCCTGTGCAAATGTACAGGGGTAGAGTGTCAGACGCCGCTTGCTTTTGGAGCCCCTTCTAAAATGAGAGGGTGTTTCTGCTTTCTGAGGATGCATATCTAAAGCTACTCAGTGTTTATTCACAGAAAATAAATAAAAGCCCCAGCACATAGACGTTAGATGACAAAACTGAAAAGAAAAACACAAGTGGTGAGACATAGTAGGAGATTGCTACATAAAATTATTTTGCTAAGATCTAATTTCATAATACTGAGGCAGGAAATACAGCGATTTTGCAAATGACATCCCAGTTTTTCATTTGAATTACTTGGAATTAGCAAAGCTCTCATCTCCCTCAATCTTCAGTATTATTTTCAGTAGCTCATGGAGGTGCATATTTTATTCACTTAGTCCTAATAGAAATCTATGATTTAAAAAAAAATAAATTAAAAACACAACTAACTTTCAAGATACTACATTCTGAGATACAATTTGTCACTAAATAAGCAACATATGATCCTACTCATTTTCATTTTTGGAAAAAGTGCTAAATTATAAAATTTAATGAGGCTTCTCTACAGAACCAATCCATGCTATTCTCCTTTGCAGAAACCTGAGATGATAGCCACAGAGCACAGCAGCTAACTTAGAGAAGCGGTATCGTTACAAGCATTCCGGCAGATGCTTGTTAACATGCCACACTTTCGCCTCCTTGCAGATAGAATCATAGAATCATTATGGTTGGAATGGACCTTCAGCTCATCAAGCCCAACCTTCATCCCAACATCTCCATAACCACTGGACCATAGCCTCAACTGCTACATCCACTCGTTTTTTAAACACCTCCAGGTCTGGTAACTCCACCACCTCCCTAGATGGCTGGAATCTCCACTTCTGTACAAAGCACTCATATCTCATCCTTTTTCCCTCCTGTTGTTCATCTCAAGCTGCCCCTGCCTTTACATTCACAATACATACTTTTCACCTCTCATCCTCACTGTCAGCATAAGTCTGGAACTTGGCCTTGTACATGCCACACCTTGTCATATTTCACTACTTCAGAACCAATGTGTGAAGGACCTACAATGGCTTTCACCAACATGAGAAATTAAGGGAGTAGAGCCTATATTCCCCCTAAGAGACCTGAATTTGTTTTGATCACTACCTTAATCAGTACCTAGCCTTTGTGCCGACTCTAGCCACAGCTATCAATCCGAACCAGCACCAGAAGCTGTGCGGCAGTCAATTCTGTCAACTTATTTGTCTACATTTGAGTTGTGCTGTGTCAGATACTCATGGCCTGAGGAGCTGAAATGTTGTTTTTCTTACATTCCAGAAAATTACCCTTTCTGTTACATGACTATATGCTGCACCTGGGCATTTCAATCTTTTAAGAGCATTGGTCAAGGTCACAGAAGTTGCATGATTACATCATGTGTCATGAGATTAAAAGTAATTTCAAGGGTTATTTTCAAATGTCTTCTCATTTCTGAGTCAGTAGGGTGCTCACAAGTAGGAGATTTCCAAGACTTTATCTATGCCCTAGGAACAAGAAATAGGCTTGCTCTAGTTTATATTTCGCTGCACAGCAAAGGTGACACTCCTGAGGGTTATCACATTGCATGGACATTCTGGTATATATCTTCTCCTCCAGCTATGTCCCTTTTGCTCTGCTGTGCTGGCAGCAGGGAAAGACAAAGCATGAAAAAAACTCTGCTAAGTCTTCTGATGAAGAAAGAGATCACTCCACAGCTTGCAGTATGCCCTGTGAGCACAATAAAAACAATCTCTTTATGGTCTATTTTTTGGCAATACTAAAATGTGACCAATGAAAACCTCTAGGCTATAGTCTACGCTGTGTTGACGACCTCTTCTGTCAATGCGTAATATGAGCTAGTACATCCTCATGTTTTCCTAGTGCCAGCACATACTGACATGTGTTAGAAATACATACCCTAGTAAAATGTGATTGTATACACACTTAGGCAAGAAAAGTAGTTATTAGGAAAGCCTGCTATATATTATTATGTATTGATTAAAACTACTATATTTTCTCCTTGAGACAGCCTTTGTGTTGCTGTCAGGACATCAAAGAACACCCTATCACTTCACCTTAACAAGATGGCTGCATAAGAGAAGGATGAGAAGTCATGTTGTGCCTTGATATTCATGATCTGAGAGTCATAGTTCTCATTTTGACATGAAAGCATCTATTTTTAAAATACTAATCGTAGGCCACCTTTGCAAACATGTTGCAGTAAGAACTGAATGGTCCACTGTTGTTAAACTAATGTAGATTCTCTGTTGATACTGAATGCAAAACATAAGGAGTACTCTTGAGTCCAGCAGTACTGTTTAATACAATATGCTAATGTAAAATACATCAGTACTTTCTGCAGGATGTCTAGAATGTCCATCATCCAGGAAATTTTTCTGTTTAACAGGATTACAGTGAGATTTGAGGTATCACTAAGGATTTCTTTTTGGGGTAGTACACTTGTGACTTGGAGTCAATAGAGATGTAAGCTGTACAGGCCATATGCTAAAGACATTTAAAATAGTTTAACTCCTGTTTAATTAAATTCAACACTCTCTGGACAATTAAACAAATTTGAACTTTCCTGAAAGAAGAAAGGAGTAGGCCTGCTAGAAATCTCTGTTTGCAAATTTTGGAGGTGTACAGGTAAGCTAATTTACAGGTCAGCTTACTTAGATGAGTGCATTTTTCTGACAAAATGAAAGCAGAATATTCAACCTTCATTCATAAATAAGAGCTGCAAAAATAAAATGTGATACCATATTGCTAAATTAATTTTTCTTGATGTGTTTGGCAGTGTTTTAAGTGCTATGAACAGATTTTGCCCTAGAGCAGGAAACCTATTAAGGTGTTGGCCACTCCTGTCACAGCTCATATCACGAAGGGTGAAAGATAATGCAGCTCATTTAGGCTATCACAGAATTCCAGTTAGGAGCTATCCATAATAGTAATTATAGTTGTAAACTATATGTATTTGTTTTGATTAAGAGTTTTAAAAATTATTTTAATTAAAAATGGGTGTAATTTCAACATAAATGATACAATTATGTCAATAAAGTTCGTGTAAAAAAAATAAGCTTAAGTTCTTATGCTTCTTTTTGTTGGTATAAGAAGACATTTTCAAGTGTTTGTTGTAGTTTGCAACCACAGTTATATTCTGATTACTTTCTCTAATTTGTAACTTTAAGAAATTCTGGTAGATTCCTTCATAAAATGCCTGAAAGTGTGATTTCTATTTTTAAAGCAACAGAAGGAAAAAATGTAATGAAACAATTCATCAAATTCATTCTTGATAAATCTGTATTTCTGAAATAGATACATAAAATCTCATAGGGAAACTATGCAGCATTAAAAAAAAAAAAAAGAACAAAGGATGGTCAGTCTCAGAAAACTTATAGCTAAAAGGCCACACTAGCAAAAAAAAAAAAGTGCTTCATTTGCAAGGAAAAGATAAGCCACAACCTAAACATTTCCCAGTAAGCTTCATATATCAGAGACTATTTTTAAAGTTCAAAATTCAGAGCAAATTCTGTGTATTTGCCAAGAGCCTTCATCACCTTAAAATCTCTCTGCACTTCACTGCATACATTTTCTGCGTAAGAGTTAGTTCCACACTGCAGACGTTGCTTGCTTTCCAGCATTTTAACTCTCTCCCAAAGTTGGCAGGACTTTATGAATTTGATGATATGCACGCACAACATATATCCTACACTACACAACATTTGATCTTAGCCAAAAGGCTGAGAAGCTCCTCCCTACAGGAAAGACATTGAGGTGATGGAGCATGTCCAGAGAAGGGCAACAAAGCTGGTGAAGGGTCTAGAGAACAAGTCTTGTGAGAAGTGGCTGAGGGAGCTGGGGTTTTTTAGCCTGGAGAAAGGAGGCTCAGGAGAGACCTTAGCACTCCTTACAACTGCTTGAAAGGAGGTAGTAGCACTAATGAGTTATAGGTGGTTTTCTGCAGATATATTGGAGTAGTATATCTGAGACACTAACAAATGGATAAAGGGTGTTTTCTGTGTCATATGTAGGTCATTACAGAACCTGTAACTGTCTGTTACTGGGAATCATAGTCCCTGTCCTGATGGGTACCAGCTGACTGTATTAGAAGTCAAGGCACCCAGTGTCTTGATGGATTGGGCCCAATACCTGAGGCTCTTCAGTTCTGGATTGAGTTCACTTCCACTGCAAGCAAGATGATGGATCCAGATTGACCAGTAAAAGAGATATTTAACTACCCTATAGCATTTAGCTACCCTACAGCATCACCCTCTCCCTTCTGAATAGTAATTCCCAGGTGGGTGCCAGTCTCTTCTCCCAAGTAACCACTGATATGACAAGAGGAAATGGGCTCAAGTTGTACCAGGGGACGTTTAGACTGGATATTGGGAAAAATTTCTTCAATGAAAGCATTGTCAAGCACTTGAACAGGCTGCCCAGAGAAGTGGTTGTGTCACCATCCCTGGAGGTATTTAAAAGCCATGTAGTTGTGGTGCTGAAGGACATGGTTTAGTAGTGGACTTTGCAGTGCTGGGTTAATGGTTGGACCTGATGATCTTAAAGGTCTTTTCCAATCTAAATGATTATATGATTCTATACTGCAAATGGCTTTAAGTCTAAGTTGCATGTGATTCACAGAAGCGGACTGAGATTTTGAGGTATTTCAATTCAATTTCCATTACAGTCATAGAATTACCTATAGGCCTTATGTAAGCTACTGGACTTTTAATCTCTAAAATATAGATGCTAATAGTTATTAACCATTTAGACTATGACATCTTTAACTTATGAGCCATTTCTCCCAGTGCTCTCACATTACCAATAACACACCTGTAATAGTAACAAAAAATAAAACCCAACCTGAGTTACTAAATCCTCACTGATAACATGAAATAAAAGCTAGTAAGTACAAAGAGTAACTGCAAGGTATCTAAATATGGGTAAGACTACCTTTTCATGAGGTTATTTCATCTGCTTTCAGTTAAAAGTTGTTTGTCTATCTCACTGATTCTGTTTCAGAAGTCCAACAAAAGCAAATTGGTCGTATTTGTACCTGTTTTGCAGAATACATCATACAGCATTAATAGTAATAATGTAATAACACATTTAATAGCAGTTCTGCTAAACTGATCCTACAGACGTATTTTTTAATAATAAATAATTTTTAAATAGCATCTTAACACCTTTATTATTTATTTATATTTAACTTTAAAGGGAATTTAATAACAATTTTCCTTTCATTTTCCTTGCACCTTTAAACCGAAAAGAAAATTGCACGTAGATTAATTTAAGAGGCACTAAAGCAATGATATATTTATTAGCTGTTTAAAGCAGTAGCTTTAAGTCATAAACTTCTCAAGGGAGATTCTGCAAAGGATGCTATGAGTCTGTTGCTATGCACAGCCAACTGAACTAAACGCAGATGAAGCACATTGCTGGCAAATACTTTCCACAATCTGTGAACAATTAATATCAGAGCTCTTTGTTTGCTGTCTAGCCTGGCTCTTTACTTTAATCATTCTATTCACTTCGTGTGTTAAAGGTACTAAGGCGTGGCTATTATCAGAGAGAGACAGAATACAAATAGGTAAATTCCTGTACACTGAAGTCAACAGGATCATTCATTATGCAAGATTTGCCAATGCACCCTGGAGGAATTTAGAGATACGGACATATATTCCAGTGACAGCAGCTTTAAAAAGTCCTAGTATATCAAGAAAGCCAGGGTATTGTCATGTAGGTTTGCTCTTTTCTTTCAGCAAAGGAAATTAATCTTAGCCTAGTCAGCAATTAAAGAAGGCCATGAAGGTTAGTAAGAAGGCTGAGGAATGGATGAGACCTACACCCATACTTTTAAAGATATGATTAGGAGACCAGCTTAATCATGGCCAACTGACTTTGACTGTCTATAATATGTACGTTTTCACATCACCTCTATTTTCCTCAGCAACAGTGCAGTCCATTCTTTAACATGAAACAATTCTTTATATCAGAAGTCAACTTTTCTTTCAAATGCATCACCAAAGGATGCTGGCAGTTAAGAAACCATCAGTATTCAATCTATACCCAGGAGGTAAAGCTGCACCCTCTCATTGAAAAGCATCCTTCAGTGCCAACAAAGCTGTTGTGGAGCTACACTGGGTAATAGCTATCTAGTTATGAATTAACACAGCTTGGGAGTACAAAAGAACAGAACTGATTTGAAGAAAAGAAATAAAAATCAAAAATTCCTTTCAGCTTATCTTTCCACCAGTACTCTTAGGTTAATTTGAATCAGGCAATGTTCAGCTGATCAGTTAAAGTGAATAATAAAGTCTATTATTCAGGCATTCATAGTGCATGATATGACAGCTCATTAAGACCTAAATATTCCAACACAGACTTCCAAGTCTGTTCTCTTCAGCAGCATAACATTTTGTTTCTCCTGTTTCTCTGTTCAATTCTGTGTACCTATCATAGTCCTTGCCAGGTCTGAGATCATGTTTCTTGAAATCAAGT
The DNA here is from genome assembly GCA_013400335.1 of Eurystomus gularis. Taxonomy (NCBI): domain Eukaryota; kingdom Metazoa; phylum Chordata; class Aves; order Coraciiformes; family Coraciidae; genus Eurystomus; species Eurystomus gularis. The sequence continues at coordinate 11,182 of VZZY01000058.1, forward strand.
GGCATCTTCAGGATGTAATTGATTAAAAGAATGGACTGGAACACCCTGAAACACAACAGAAGGTGCCAGAAAAATGTAACAAAATTAACATTTCAAACTAAGATTCAGAAAACATAGGATAAAATCTATTTCTAGGCAAGCTGTAGGATAGAAACACAAAAAAGTCTAAACAACTCCCAAAGAAAATGTAAACAACTCCTCTCTCAGAAAAACAATTAAGAGTGAAAATATCAATGGCTTTCAAAAAAACAAGTGTGCCTTTGTTCTCTCTGACAGCCTGCCTTTTATCATGGTATTCATTTCCTTCAAATTTTGTACTTTGGATTTATTCACTTTGAACAACCTGTCAGAAAATAGCTGGACACAAATATTGTCACAAGAATTTGCAATAGACAGCAATGTTTGTTTACACCACACCTTGTTGCTCCTATCATAATAGGCATTTTCCATGTAACACTCCCAAGAGCCAAAGCTGGCTTCAAGATTCAGAGGGTTAAAAATAAAATTACTTGTGAGAGTGTAGTGACAAGACCAAGGATGAGCTACGAAGGATAAGCATGTACCGCTCACCAACTGCGAAATAATTTGTCAGCCACTAGCAGAGAAGTCACAGGGCTAACACCTTCCAGAAAAAAATAAAATTAAATTAAATTAAACCTATTTCACAGCTAAATATAACATCACCAAGACTTGAAAACATGCAAGCCTTTGCTTTACAACATGCTGAAGTTCACATGACAGGATCAGGTCTTATTCTTGCTCCTATGTTCACGGTATATCCCAAGCACCTTCTGCTGAATTAAATGGACAAAAAAAATCAGTTACTTAAACCTGCAAAACTCTGCTGCAGGAAACTAGCTGCAGCTCAGATGCACCTGCAGTGGATTACAGCCCTTTGCAGCAACACGGGCGCTGAACTACCCGTGCCTATGGCTCTGATAGATACTGTTTGCTCCAGCACAATTCAGTAGAACTTACTTACCAACACTGTTAAATTGCTAGTATGGCCTCAGGGCCAAGTATCCGTCTCCAAAAAAATTCCTGGGTATAGTTCAGGAAGTGGAAGAGCCACTATTCTAATGACACCATTCTCATATAGTTACAGGGTTTATAGACTAAGAGACTGCAAAATTATGGATTGCAGCAGTTGTCCAGTTCCTTAGAACTGAGAGGGAAATCACCCTTTTTGTTCTAGGAATATAGCTATTTTGTGGTCTTTTACTTGACAACAAACATACTTACTGGGCATCCCAGGGGAAGACAGAACCAGGTCTTGTCTTCAATACTTTCCAAAAGGTAACAGTGGCTCCCACATTCAAAACAAACAAAAATGGCTGTCTTTAAAAAAATTACATACATACACCTGGCCATATAAAAAAGCTTCGTGAAATCCTAAGTGTTGAAATATTTTAAGTAAAGAAAAAAAAAAAGGATAATAAAAGTATCATTTTACTAACAATGGTTTTATTTTATGCAGGATGTTTCATAAAATTGTGTTCAGACAGTGTATGCACTAGAACTGCTCAGACACAGAAATCTACTTAGATGTCAGACCATAGACATTTAAAGCCAAATTCACCCCACTTCCTTTGAGGCCTTTCAGTGAACATCTAAACTTTAGTCACTGCTGGATTTTGGGGATTTACAAAGAGGTAGGCAATGTCTGATTTACCTTTGAAGGCGACAGTCACTTTCCATTGATTCTAGCATGACAACACTCCTTATTTAGGTGTGCAAGTTAAATTAGCTAAAGTGAGATAGATGAATTCAGGTCACGTTCTTAAATGCCACAGTATCTTTCTCACTAAAGACAGTAACTACATGTTGAGTTTGTACCAGCATAAATGAAGAACCTTTCAGAAATTATTTTGTGTTAGACAGGTGTGAATGAGATTAGACTGTCTTTGTTCTCCTGCATTGCATATAGCTCTCAGGATATTGTCAGCTCAAAAGATGCATAGTTTAATTTAAAACAGTATCATTTTGGTAATGTGAAACAGCTCTTTCCTGTTATTAAGTATTTTCTGAGACAGCATTACTCATCCACATCCTCTATGAGAACAGTGTAGATCATGTATCAGAAAACTTTTCCTCACTGAAGAAAATCAAAGTCCTGACATTTGAAACTGTGCTTTGTACATTATTTTGAGTGTCTGTTTGCTTCTATACCTCCTTTTATGAGTTTATAAATTTATCAGACAGCCTACAGGTAGCTTTGATTAGGGTTACAAAGCAATTTATATTTTTTATATTATTAAAATGCATTTCTTTTTTTCATCAAATAACAAGAACAGTAATCTTCCATGATCACTTGAGGCATTTACCTCCTGTAATTTCTGCTGCTTTTTGCATATTCAGGCTAAGTAGATGATAATAGTTTGATGATAGTAGATGATATTTTGGTCCTGCTGAAGTCAATGGCACAACATTTACTGAGGTCAGCAAGGCATCATTCCACTTATGGCCCAGTTCTGAATGGCTCACAACTTAGGGATTTGAGCCATGACACATAGTCCATGATATTCCACACTGAAATACAATGAAATAGAATTTGAGACTAAGAGTGTCCAGACAGACACCTCCCCTGGAAAACAGCCCATTCATGACAAGATTTAAACAAAAGTTTTAGTCTGAACCAAAGTTAAAAAGGAGTACAGAGAAGGGAAGGAAAGCTTTTGATGCCCTGATCATAGTGTTAAGATCCAATACTTACCCTCTTGAAGAAAATAATTTTATGTATAATGAAAAAGAAATAATTCTGATAAATTACCACTTACCATTTAAATTACCATTTAAGTAAATATTGCAGTTTCTATTTATAAAATATTCCAACATATGGAATGCAACATGGGCCACTCACAAAGGGGCTAAGTTTTATAACTTACAGAAATACTGAGTTAAAATATTTTTAAACTTAATCTTGACCTGTGCACTTCAAATGTTTTCAGCAAATGCAATATTATATTCCAGATTATGTATGTTCATGTTCATCAAATAAATAGTGTCTCTAAGACTAATAATGGAAATAATTGACTGTCAGGTGGAGCCAGGAGTCCCCTAGCAGTCACATCATTAAGTTTCAACAGCATGTAAAACCACTTTTATGGCTAAAAACAAAATAAATCTGATCCATAACTGCAGCTTTACAAATCACTTACCAATAACTTTATAAAACCTGAAGCACACTTTCTGTTTGATTTGCATTCTAACACTATCAGAATAGTATTACACTATTGTCAAGTGAGTTGTGCCGCATATTTTACATATAATCGAGGATCTTGTACAGAAATTAAACTTTGGATCTCACAAACTAACTGTCCAAACATAAATCCAGCAAGGACTGCTAGCCAACTGTGTGCTAAGAGGGGGAAAGGAACCAATCTGACCATGATATTGATACTTCACAGACGTTGCTCTTGGAAAAAGAGCAGTATTTAGGTATGCTCAGAGACTATAGATTCATGCATTTTGATAGAACTCTGAATGCTAAGACCCATTTTCATCTCCCCAGGGCCAATGTCACTTAGCTACGATGTAAATAACTGAGATGTTTTCCTCTGCATTTATTTTTCTTAGGCTTCCAAATATGATCCAGCAATATGAGCATTTAAATAAAGCCTGCCTCTTAAAAATATGTCAAAATATTAGCTGTCTCATGATCGGACAGTTTAGACTACAATATATTACAAATAATTATCAACATCTAACACAGGGAGAAAAAGAAGGCAAAGTTAAGATAAAATACTGAGACTAGTTTTCATCAGCATCTTTATGAAAGTGTAACTAGAAGCGTCAGAACATTTTTCAGTACGACATACCTAAACAGACATGCTTTTCAAAAAGGCCTAACAATTCCCAAATTTTACCAACAGTCTTAAGCATCACTATATGGAGAAAGGGGAGGTTAATGTCTGTGTCTATGTAGTGACTATTCTTCCTCTGGATGATAGTGACAACAGAGAATTTTGAGGATAACTCTGCACACCCACAAAATGGTTTCATATTATAAAATTGCACTCATATTCTTCATACATGGAGCCACAGCAGCCTCAATGGGAATACTTGCATAAGAAAAAAAAAGATTTAATGACCAATTTGACTTAAGATCAGCACAAACATAAAACTGGGGTTTATCCTTTAATAGAGAAAAGTAAGTTTATTTTTTATTTTATCACCAGGCCTCCCCAGTATTCCTGCTTCTCCAAACCCCAACTGCCATTTTATGGATGGTGCTGCTGAAATTCATTCTACAAAGTCCCAGGTCTGCATATTTTAGTGTGCATTTTTGCCAACCATATGAATGTTTATTTGGCTTTCTGCTGTGTCTCAGGTTGCTATTCATACAGGTAAGAGGGCACAATCCCAACACAAAGTCATTCAGCTGGGATACCTCCTGTCTGGTGCTAACTTTGGTCAAGTGGTCATGCAACTCATCATCTAAACCTCAACAAAAAAATTATTTGATTGAAAACTGGAGACTTGCCATACCTGAGGCATTCCTACTCTGTTGTCTTCAAAGACACTGCTTTTCCTTTTGCATATTTTTAGCATAATGATTACAATGCATTTGCCCTCACAATGAGATCTAAAAATAAAGATCAGAGTTCTCTTCTACCTTTTTACATCTGTATAAGGAATACACAATGCAATGAAATCTGAACAATAGATAATGCATTCTTTGAACTGGGAAAGTACAGTACAGAAAAGAAATAGTTCCTAAATCTTGCATACGATTAATGACAGCAATGACGTTATTATGAACGTAAGTGCATGAGATAATCTGTATTCCAAAAGCAAGGCAGATGATGCTCCCAACAGACGATTCTGTCCGCCCTAACTCCCCAAAGACAGACAAAAAGTTGGTTTATAGGCTATTGTGGCATTCCATATGTCATTTTGAGGAAGGGATTTAAAGGTCTCTTTCTACTTCCACAAACACAGAGTCAGTCTTAATTCTTACCTTTAGGTGCCCTAAAACATCTGAGAGAGAAAAGCCTTTTTATTTGTTCTGATTCTAGACTGTAAATCCTGGAAATCGAAGGCAAATGCTGAAACTTATTCTGTCAAATACAGACTGTACAGATATCAATACTTTGTTTTTTTAACATAAGAGAAAAAATGGCTTCAGAGAGAAGCCAGTTTGAGAAAATGGTACTTGAAAAACGAATTTCCACTAACATGTCAGTGTATATTAACTTGTTCAGTATTTCCTTTAATATGACATTCCACCCAGCCAGGGGTGAAACCTAGAACTGTACGGGGGAAAACAACTACTGAGTAAATGACAGTTAAGTTATGGTTAGGGAGACTGCAAAATATCAATAGCTTTATCGTGCTAGAGGCCTATTTTGACATACCAACGACTGGCCCAGAAAGAGCTACTTTTATCTAGGTCATAATGAGCTATCACAATGTGCTGCAAAGGATGTGAAATGTACGTGTGGGAGGGACGAGACAGTGGGGTAAGACCAGGACATAAATGTAAGAACTCCTTTATATTAAAAATCAGCAAGAGTACCTGTTATCTGTACGAAGAAACTCGCTGCACTTTTGACAATGTCTAATAGTTACCACCCAAATAAACAGTAATTACACGAATATTTCAATATTATAAGCCAAAACTGATCCCAGCTCCCACAAACCAATGAAAGCGTATTTCAAGACAATTCCATTTGTAATAAAAAACAGATGGTAAAGGAAACAGATGTCTCTTTGTGATCTGATTTACACATCCGCAGACATTTACAATATGCATGCATTTCCAAAGAATGCTGAGCAAGTTAAATTGGGAAATGGGCATTTTTTTTCTTAATGGGCATGCACAAGCGAAGAGTACAACTCAAGAAGAAAATGAGCTGTGACGAAGACACATCTATCCTGTCAAGCCTCTCTGTTTCCAAACCAGGATCATATTACAGCACCATGTTAAAGAAACACCAATCATGACAAAAATCAGGCAACTTTGGAGATAGTTTACTGCAGGGAAACATCACTTAAATGTGAGGTGGCTGAGGGACAGGTGATTTTCAGATTTCTCCCCTCTCTGAAAGAAGACCTGAGGTTAGCTGTGGTTGTCTTTCAGAACTACATTATACAGCAAAGCAAAACATCCCTCAGCAACACAGATCTGGAGATTTATTTAAGATCTTCTAAATCTCAGATTGCCATTTTATGCAGACATCAACAATAAGCCATTGACAATGAAATCAAATATTTGCACTGGTCTCAGTCAAATTATGCACAAGAATCAGCAGAGAAATGTGTTACAACAAAGAAAGATGGAAGGGTCTCAGAAAGAGAAAAATCCTTGCAGAACCCCTTAGACAAGAGGTACAGGATAAAGCAGAGCAAGGAGCCAAGATGTTAACAACCTTCAAAATTAAGTTAGGTTGAGGCAGGTCAAAACTACACAAAATCTTCTCCAAATTTAACTACGTGGTCAGGAGACCTTGTTGGTTTCTTAGATTTTGGTCCATTTCTTTTTCTCTGGATAGTTTACTTCATGCTCACAAAGGGTACCACACTGTCAGGCATGGAAAAGGAAGTCGTCTTTTTGTCAAAGCACAAAACTCAATGTAAGTGCTACATCTCTGAGCTGAAGGAACCATATCCTACAACGATACTCAATACCCATGTCCAATCCAGTCCTGGGCCTTACTGCTGAGACTGTAAATAAGGAACCAGATTCACTCAAATGTTCTGTTTCCTCCCACTGAAGGGATGTTGAACAGCCTTGAATCTCAGCTTGTGTTTATTTTGCACCACTATAGTGACCAGTGAGACACAGACAGAATGCATCAGTAAACCTGTCCAAGGGGGCTAATTATCACCATTGGGAGCTGGGCCAGTTTAACCAGTTTAATTTCAAATAAGCTGTTACACAATCATCAGGTGGTAAGTACTTTCAGGACCTAACCACTTGGGCTGGAGTCCAACTGGTGGGCTGGAGGTGAAAAGCTCCATATCCTATTACTAATCCCCTGAGCTATAGAGTCCCCAGCTGATAGTTCTTCAAAGGTTCCCACAGCTTTTTTTGAAAGGCAGCAAAAGTAGTTACAAGGTTTTTTAAAAAACAAACAAAAAGGCCCCCAACAACCTACAGTTGCAGGAACAACGATCTTTTTTCTTAAAATAATCTCTCTGAAAGTAGCAGACTGTACACATTTTACAAGAATAAACAAATTTCTCTAATATTTATCCACAAATTGGGAGTCAAGAGATCATTAGTGCAAATATCTGCTGACCGGCAGCATTTATTCTATAAACTTTTGGTATCCTAAGTGGTCCATTAGAGAACAACAGATATCTTCAATCCGTCTGATCTCTTCACTGGGCATATTTTCTCTCCAGGCATGAATGCTCCTTGGTGAAATTTCCCCTTCATAAGGAAGATAGAAAAGACTGGTGGAGGTGGCAAATAATATTTGGTTTAAGCTAGCAGGAGGAAGAGGAATACCAAGAAAGGTAAAAATTCTTTCAGCCGTCTTCTGAGGAAAGCTCACAATATCTTCGAACTTGACTAGTTGATAATTTGTCGGCAGCAAGTCCCCATTTATTCTCAGAGCTGCTGCTGTGTTTGCTAGCCATAAATAGGACAACACAGAAACTGCGTTTGAATTAGAATTTGAAAGTTCTTTTCTTAACGATTCATATTCAAAGGCATAGCCTTCATTTAAACTACATTTTCCTTTACCATTCTCCCCTTTAAACATTGCAGCCAAGCGTTGTGGAACATTTTTCAGGGAGTAAAGGTTTGGCTTATTTTTGTACAACATTGAGTAGATCCACGCCCGTGGGTCCCTTACTACATATAATGCTCTCATTGACGGTCCCAGGATTTCCTGAAAGAAGGGAAGCTTTAATGTCCAGCTCCCACTACTTAAGCTAAGCACAGGTCGTGCATGAGGATAATAGACGAGATGTCTTCTCAGTTCCCTAATATATTCAGCATCTTTATCTTGACTCCCTCTTGCTCTGCTTCTTTGCTCTGACAGAGATTCTCTCTTTTTGGATCTTTTCTTTTTGTCTTTGCTTATGGCAGAACGCTGAGCAATTTTACTTCTGCTGGCTTCATACAAATGAATGTTTTGTAAATGTAACTTTGTGCCTTGAACTAGAGACTGCAGCCACCCTTGGATAAGACGAAAATGACCACTCTGGACATCAGAAACCTTCCATTCACATGGATCTACAAAGGAATCAATTTCAAACTCAGTCTCAGGAATTTCGAGATAGGGTGTAGGTATCCTGATGTATAAGAAGTCACTGCTATTGAAAAACAGCTGTTTTAAAATTTCTGCACCCGAAGCTGGAAGTGAAGTAATGATAACATCTGGCAAAACAACAGGGTTTCCTTCTAATTGTTTGGCTTTATTGCCTTTATCGTGGTCTAGCCTTGTCACGTCACCGCTCCATTTTGCACAGATGGGCTGAGTACACATGCTCCACACATCCACCAGTTCAATAAGCCACAGTGTGACAACCAGTATCAGGATCCAACGCAACATTTTACCAAAGGATACGTAAAACCGCCACTGAAAAGCCAGTATGACCAAACTAACACCCAAAATTAACCCTGCAATTATGTTTACTTTGAATCCAAATGGGAAAACCACTCTATTATTTTTTATCTGTTTTTTCACAGATTCGGTACCTAGACCAAACTTGGTCACTTTGTTTTCATGAACTACTTTGGCAAAACCACCAAATCCCAAGTAATCGAACCTTGTCTTTAAACTCTGATACTCAGTCACAACAGAGATGGTATTTTCAGTGTTGTTGACACTGAGCGAAATCTGAAATCCAGATTTTGCGTTATCTATGAGTCTACAGTTAGAAACATTGACGTACGGGCCGTAGAAAAGGTAAACAATCCTTGTAAGTGTGTTTTTCATTGGAAAGGTAACATTTACAAACTGAGTCCATCGCTTTTTGAATTCAGCAGCTTGTTCTGCCTCCTGTATCCTAGCAACAGGACTACTCCCATGATGATCAAACCAAAACATCTTGTAGTGGGCATCCCACACATCCATCATAGCTCCATTGTATTTGTTCTTAAATTTATAGGGTATGTATTTAAAATCAATGTCAAGATTATGAAAAAAGGCACTGACAGAATTAACAGGAGAGCCCTCCTCCTTCTCGATATGGTCTACTACTAACAACGTCTGAGAATTTAACAGCAGCAAAACACGATAGACACTTTTCAATTTCATTGCAGATGTGTAAGCAGATACCGCCTCACCGCTCAAAAACATCATGTCTCCAGCCTGGGAGGCTGTTACAATTTCTCCAGTTGAGTCTCCAACCTCATCACCAATCCACTTCAGCCACTGGGCACACTCACCAAGCTGCCCCTCCCAAGGCTGGTTGCACTGGCTCGTAGGAGATGGAGCAAAGACCAAGACATTGTTCAGGTGGCTGAGTTTAGGTCCATAAAGAGCCTCAGAAACAAATACCTGTCCGTTGGGAGCAAAAGTGAAAGAGTTCTGATCAGGATGTTCATGGCCTGGGTTGAAACTTCTCCACCCATCAATCCAGGCATACGGTTGAAAGTGAACAATATCATAGACAGCACGCCCACCAAGTTTTCCAGACTTAAAGGACACAAAGGTGTTTGCCTGACTGTTTGGCAATCCAGCCCCATAAGTAACAACTCCCCAGTTAGGAAACACATGCATTTTAGCAGTACCATAGTCAGGAGGTGGCTGAGGAGTGATTTCAGCAGCGTACCAGATAAATTCAGTGTGTAGTGTGCTCCACCTCTGTGCAGTGGACGGCACCATTGGCCCGTCCTTGGGTCTGTGTTTTCTAATCTGCTGTGCCAGCCAGTTGCCAGCTCCATTCTTCATGATAAACTTATCCAAGAAAACCAGTTGGCTCTCAGGACCATAAAACCAGTTATAATTAGAATCTGCTACACCCACAGTCCTCTGAAAGCCTGGTAATAGGGTGGCATAGTAAAACCAAAAGTGCATTTTGAGCCAGTTATTCCCCAAGTTGTTAATACCAAAGTGCCGTTGAGCCAGGAAAACATACTGGGTTACTGACTTGGCTGTGTAACTCCCGTAAGCTACTCCCTCATCCAGAGAGCCATCTACAACATGGTTGAGCAGAAACATCGTTTTCTCCATCACATCAACAACAGTGTGCTTCCAAATATTTGCCTGAGATCCTTTGTCCACCCCTGCAACTAAAGCCCCTATAAGCAATGCAAGCATATTGGTGGCTTGGTGATTATGAAGAAGCTGCTTTCCCCAGGCACGAACCTTTGAGTACTCATACATTTCCTCGCTCACAGACCAGATCTTCTCCAGGTATTTTTGCCTTCTCTCATTTTCCAGTGAATTATACAAGAAGTCGAAAGCAGTGGCAAATCCTGTTAGGGAGTGACCGAGTGGCACTTCATCTCCAGGTGCATTCTCAACCAACCAGTTTTTGTAGCCAGCCATTCTATCCATATACTCTAGGGCAAAATCAAACGCAGCTTTATCTTCGGGGCATAGCAAACAGTAAAACGCTAGAGGTGGCAGATTGTTACCATAAATCTCATTCCACTTTGCAGCAAAATCAACGTGCTTGGGTGGAGGTAGGTAGTACAAGGGGTTGGATAGCATGACCGTCACCGCACTTCTGATGGCTCTAAATAGGTGGGAATGGCTGGTATGAGCCTTCTGCCTTAGTGCCTGAACATCTTCAGCGTCGAAATACAGGCTTGGATGAAGAACTGGTTTCCTCAGCTTCTGCTCAGCACTAAGCCCTTCAAGTTGCTGCTTTTCGTACCGATCTACATTTTCCATGAAAGTCACCCAATCAGAGTAATTGCTCACAGATTCTTCAGAAGTGAAGACAGCAAACATCATTAATGCTAGAAATAAAGTATGCCCCGCAAACATCAGAGCCATGATCCATTAGGCAGCTCCTCTTCCCCAGGCATGCATTTCCTAACAAAACACAATGTTCAGATGTCCAACTTTGATCCAGTCAGTACAAAAACGAACATCTCAAGGCATATTTTTAGGAGAAAAGCCTTAGCATGTACTGTGCATTCTCACAGATACTCAGATTACTTGTAACCGGAGCTACAACCCTGAAATAAAAAGGCTGTTGAAAACGTAATTCTCAGGTGATTTGTCTGTTCACACTTTTCTCAAACACAACACTACCACATTAAGACTAAAATTAGGGAAAAAGTAAAATTTCTATGATATGCATTAAAAAACCCCCCACAGGTTCCCAACGCAGAGGAAGAGAGTGAAACACCATCTCTGGAGAACCTGAAAACCTTGAGTTGGAGAAACAGGAGTTGGAGTCATACATTTACTTTTTTAAAGAGCCTTCAATCAGGTCAAATGCCACTTTTAGAGCTGACAAAAACTCCCCCGATCACGAAAGGCTCTAATTTATTCAAAACAGTGTGTTGTATTTGATGAAACAGCGAATTTACAGCACTTGGGAAACAGCCTCCACAACGGAAGTTAATTGTCTTCAGCCTTCCCCTTATCTCAATTTCCGTACATAGTCTTTCCATCTTTCTCCTGGGACTCATGGGAGAGTGGGGAGGAAAAAAAATTAACAATACTAATTAAAAAAAAATCAACACTGATCCTCCACTAGCTCCTTGCGACGAAACTGCACCACAGTTTATATTCAGGTCCATATTTTCAAAGCTTCTTTCATCCTGTCTTCAGCCCAAGTTTTGCCTCAGCGCCTCAGACCATCCTGCTCCTCCCATTAACGAAGCAGAAGGAAAACACGTGTAAAGGGGCAGAAAGCCAAGACTTTGTTGTTGTTGTTGTTAAAAAGCGCAGTTTCGGGTGTCCTTCCACGGTTCTCTCTGCGGAAACAGAAGCAAAGGTTCTCTGAAGCCGTGCAGGCGGCAGAACGAACGCCAAGCGCGTCAGGGAGCACAGCACCGCCCGTGCGCTGGGAGGGATGGGGCGAGACGCCTTTTCCCCTCGCAGAAATTACAACAAAAAGGAGCATCTTCGAAGTTCCACAGAAGCCGTATCCCCCCCCCAACCCTCCCCCGCCGCCG
>VZZY01000059.1:4610-35796 GCA_013400335.1 Eurystomus gularis
CTTTTGCCTTATATTTCCAAATCATTTCAGAGTTCCAAGTCATTTTAGATGGCTTATTAACCAAACTATGCATTTCTGTCTCAGTGCACCTATCATAATGTTTGAAATATTAGCAGTGTTCTGCATTAGATTAAAATTATACATGCTACATATGAGGCATTGAACTTTGACAGGACTATGCTGGGTAAGTTAACAAGAAAGCATTCCACAAAGAAGATACTAACATAGTCTATTAGCTGTGCAAGTAATTATCTTCATACGCATTTGTGATGTTTTAAAACAACATAAAATATTATTTTACTTGTACAGCTCTGAAATACAGCTGATAAAAACCTGAGCTATAAGTATGAAATTGCATGCTGTCATTCTAACCCTTTGTACCCAGGCTCTCAGAGAACAAATAACATTCAATACCCCAGCTGAAGGCACCAGTGAAGCCCAGATAAGTTTTGGCATAAAATTGATTAAACTACTCTAATAACATTTATGCTATATAAAAAACAACAAGCCAAGATGTCTATTAGAGAGGATTGGAAAAGCAAAGTTCATTTTAAAAAAGGAGAAAATACAATGTTTTGAGTCAGTTCATTGATGGTTCAAAAAATCCTTAAAAACCTGAACCCATCTGAAGCTTTAACACACTCAACTATTTTACCGTTACTTGTCATGGTTATTCTAACTATGCTGCCTTCTTACCTAAGTTATACTGCTTCCTTTTTTTCGTTTCAAACTTCTCTACCAACAAAGAGACTTCAAAGAGCTTAAAATAGCTTATTTTATTAAAATCCTTTCCTGCTGGGCTATCTGTTTGCGTGAGGATATGTGGTAGCCACTTCTTGGTTGGCTCTGACTCATCTAGAAACTCACCCTTTTAATGTAATATTTCCATGAATGTTAGAAGTAATTACCTGTATTTTGTCATAATTATTTTCCCAAAGAGCTGCTGTGGTGACATTTACGGCAGATGTTCACTGTGGGTTTTTTAAAAAAAAATTGCATTAATTTTGAGACTAGTATATTAGGAATACATCAGTATAGCACCATCCATTCCATGCCCATCCACATGCATAGTAAACCACACTGAGGCTCTACTAGGACAGCTTTACTCCTTATCCTATGTGAATTAATTTGTGTGTCTTTCTGTTCTTCCATTTAGATCCAATCTGAAATTCTACATTAATATATGATCCCTCTGTCTGAGGGACAACCACTGAGAGACCCTATGAAGCAAAGCATAGACTATGGCTGTGCCTTTCTTTTCCATGGCTTTATTTCTATTTTTACTGAAAAGTACTGTTAGGTCTATTTTTAACAGTGCTGATAGCTAGAAATCATATTCTGTTTTCATGAGGATTCATACATATGTTTATATTTCCTTTTTTGTGAGATCCCGAATTTGTTACTAAACAGGAAAAAAGATGCCAACATTTAGCAAATACTGCAAAACTCGTAATCATCAGTCAATGGCAAACTGTTCTTTAGAAAAAAATGTATATGTAAAGGATTATGCTAACTTATTGCTACCTTCATTAATCAATTTTAAAAAATAGTTACAATGGCTATTTCTTGACCATTCACCCATTCATAATTGCTCAGACAAGGCAAAAGCAAAAGAAAATATACTTTTATCACTGTCTTAGTAGAAAATCCTCCTGAAAGCCAAAAGACTTCTAGTTTTCTTTATATATACACATTATTTGGTTACTACATCTGCAGAGACCCTCTGCTGTATCTTGCAATGAAAATTGTGTTCAGAGCTTATTGAAAGTCTTCCCTGATTGTTTCCATAGGGCTCTCTTGTGAGTTCTAATAAATATTTCTTTGCTTAGAGCACAAAAATCACCATAAATAAACCAAAAAGACCCATATGACACAGTGCATATAGTACTGCTGTTAAACCTTTGAGCTTATCCTTGGAAAAAATTCAATGCTCTTTTGACAGCTGTGCATTTAGCAACTAGATGTGACATGAAAAAGAGTCCTAGGATTTCTGATTCCAGAAATCACAGTTTGAACTACATGGAAGAAACTGCCTGAGGGATAAATTATCTGTCATGTTTTAATGATGTGTAACCACAGTAAACAAGATCTGCTGTTTTTTCATGCTCACTATCTTTCCCTCCATGAAGTAAACACCATGTCTGCTGCCATTGGAAAGTCAGCATTTACCAGTGGTTACCAACAGTTAGCAACAGATACAGTAGCTGAAAATATGTCATATTTCCTTTGCTAGTAACAAACAACATCATCAACAGTGTTTGTTTTTCTAAGTAGATATCCATTACAAGAAATAATAAATTGATAGTAAGATGAGACATTACAAATAAAACAATATGGCAGATGTTATTCTGAGATATAGTATAGGATGTAGGGAGTTAAATACTCTGAAAAACAGCGGAGCCATGTACTGCAGTGGGAATAAATGAGGGACTATGCTGAATCTAGAGATGCTGAAGTGATGACTGAAATGCCAACAAATTTCTTGGGTACAGGTGGAAACCCACTCCAAATTGTTGTTTATTGAAACATGAAATTTTACTGTAGGTTTTCTACCAAATCCGAGAATTATTTGTGTTGATTCAATAAAGAAGCATGATCCCAGATAAACTGAAAATGGAAATATGGGACAAATTGGTGTTTTAACTATAAGAATGCCTTTACAGTTTGAAACACAGTTACAGAGAGTTATCATATAATAAGGAGTTGAGAGACAGCTATAATAACGGCAGAAAAATTGTCAACAGGGAAAAGTAAAATACCAGATATAAAAGTCTGGTCATATTAATAAGCTTCTTTTTCATTTTCACATTAAAATTTCAATACATGTTTTCATACAACTGTGTTTGTTAACATAATCATATTAGAATTTACAGTAAATGTTTCAGTTGCAGTATCCTCTGCAGTACCTATTTTGTATTTATATTAGTAGCGGAACATATCCTACTCCAGCTGAGTAGAATAAAGTAAAACAAATAGCTGGTTGTTGCAGAAAGCTGTATGAAATATGCTATATAATTTCCATATCATGTATTATTTTACATCTTGGAGTTCTACTACATAAATTGTACTATAAACTCTTTGTTAAATAACAGATCTTTCTTTCTGCATTTTTCTTCTGTTTTGATATGAATGCAACTTTAAGAAAAAGAAAAATTCTAGATCCATGTATGCTATATTGTACATTTTAAAGTTCTTGCAAGCTGTGATAGATGGTACTAGTATAAACTGTTTTAAGGAGAAAGCAAATAAAGCAATTAAAAAATTGTGTTGGTAGAAAACAATATATTTTCTAAATTTTATAAACTTCTTCATATGCCCCTGTTGCTTCAGTTCTCCCAAGCATGGACTACTTCTCATCTAGTGTCTTTCTGAAGTAGTGACTAAGCATGGAATTTGTCATTATCACATAAATTCCTATAATGCATTTTTTAAATATTATTGTAACAAAATTGTTGAATTCATTCTCTACTTCTGCAAAACATTGAGCAGTTGGACCTTCATTTCATTTTGCTGGTATGACATGTATTTAATCTCTTTTGAATGTAGCAAAACAGTTACATTGTTGTTACCATGACTGTTTGCCACTCCGAAGAGTTGGGAAATTCATTTTTTGGATTTATGAATTGAGTATCATGTATTTTTAATACCACATTTCTCTTAACAGAATGCAGATAGAGTGAAAAAATAATATTCAACAGTGATTTACAAAACAACACAAACATTTAATTTAATGAATATACATACAATTGACTAGGTGTGTTTTACCGGATGTGGTGGGTTAACTTTGGCTGATCACCAGGTGCCCACCAAGACACTCTATCACCCACCCCCCCCTTTTCCCCTCTCCCTCCTCAGCAGACAACAAAGGGGGAGGAAAATAAAATGGAAAACAAAAGCAGTTTAATAATAACAGAAGCAAAGCCAAGCAAATCCACACATGGAAGCAAAGGAAAACAAAGATTTATCCTCTACTTCCCATCAGCAGTCTATGCCTGGCCCCTCCCTGGGAAGCAGGACTCCAAGACATGTAGCAGTTGCTCTGGAGGACAACGGAATGGCCCCCCCTTTCCTCCTCCTTTCCCTAGCTTTATAGCTGAGCTGATGTCATATGGTATGCAATATCCCTTTGGTCAGTTCAGGTCAGCTGTCCTGGTTGTGTCCCCTCCCAGATCTTGCCCACCCCATCCCACTGTGAGGGGAGTGTTGGGAAGAGCCTTGGTGCTGTGTGAGCCCTGCTCTGCAGTAGTCACAACACGGGTATGTTATCAACACCCTTCTAGTTCCCAGCACAAAACACTGCACCGTGAGGGCTGCTATGGGGAAAACTAGCTCAGCCAGACTCACTACACTGGATCAGATAGAAGTGTTTTGGTTGATAATTTGGCTGCTTTCAAGAATGTTATTTTAGTAAATGAAACACTATGTTACTAATACCACATGCAGCTCAACTCTTACAGATGACTATATAAATTGTTATATAATTTCTTTTTTTTATTTCCATCAAGTCACTGCATTTTAAATATTCATGTAAGTTTATATACATTTAGCTAAGCTTTTGTATCTTGTTTGTGTATAACTTCTTTTCTGACACAGAGATCAGTCTTTTTACAAACGGTCGCAATTAACACCAGAGTACTAACACTATATATTAAAATGAGACACTTGGGCAGAATTTTTTTCTGAAGATGACCATTCAATTCAATTTTATTTATTTTTTTTTTTCCCGAACACTTTTTTATGTTTAAAGGCTGTTTTTTGTCCTGACTGAGCTGGGTAGCTATATAATTTTAGTCGCTATTAATCTATTAAATTATATTGCTGGATAGCAATATAATTTTAGACTCAAGTCCTCCTGTTGAGTCATTTAATGAACCATTATATTGGTTTTCCTCTCTGAATGTCTAAGTTTTGTCTTGCACATTCCAAAATCTCTTACCAGGACAAGGAAAAAAAAATACTTTTTTTCTTTCCGGTCACCAATGAAATAATGATGTAAAAATTATATTTTATTTGAACACTTCAAATTGTTCAGCCTTTTTTATAAGATAAGCATAAAAGCAAAAATTATTTGGACTGAACTAAGTGCCTTGAAATATGCCATCTATTTTAAAATGATTTTACCTACATTCAGCATTTTTTTAATTACAAAAAAACCAAACCAAGAATTAGAAGGATTTTTTAAAAATTTAAAAGGGGATTTTTTCAGAAATAAGTATTTAAAATGTATAAAAATAAAAGTTCAATGACTCTTTATAACCTGAATTTGCCATGAACTAATGAATAATTTTTATCTCACTAATATTTTTTAAAAATTTGTTTACCATCATTTGGAAACAAGCAAACAAGAAATCACATAGCTTTTTTGTTTAGTAAAACAAATTCAGACTCCCATTCACTACAGCTGTCTTACTTCACATCACAGTTATGTCTTAGCAAAGTACAGAACGCTACACATTTTTCTAGGATTTTTTAGTGGGATTAAAACAGGGCATGAAGCCTATAAGAAGGATATAGGAGATGAGGTATTGTGAATGTCATGAAGTAGCTGCAGAGATTGCAGAATTTGGGACTGGACATCCTTTGGCAACGTGGGGAAAGCTTGTTAGGAAAATATGCAAACTGAAGCATGGTTAGAGGGACTTGAAGTGAAAACCATGAGATATTTAGATTAAACTGGGTAGAGGATGGATTTAGATATTGGGAATGGGGCTAAAAATATAGCACTGTAAAAAGCCATTTTTGACAATATGGAAGAATTGTGATGGAGAATAGTGGCTAATTGAAAGATTACATAGAACCAGGCAAAATGGAAGGTTAATCTTCAGAAAAACAATAAATCAAGACAGAGTTAAGGCAGTCTAAAAAGGATTCAAAGGAGAATATGTATTTAATTACATAATTCTTCAGCAACAGTTGAAGAAATTTAGTAGGAATAGTAGTGTTGGGAGATTTGAGAACTGATCCTGATTTATAGTAGGTGAATGAAATATTAGCTTTTTTTAAATGCTGTATTACAGGCACAAACTAAAACACAGGAAGTTCTACCCAAACATCAGGAAAAATTACTTTGAGGATGACAGAGAACTGGAACAGGTTGCCCAGAGAGGTGGTGGAGTCTCTAGAAACTTCAAAACCCACCTGGACACTTTCCTGGGCAACTTGATCTGGATGGATCTGTTTTAGCAGGGCGGTTGCACTAGATGATCGCCAGAGGTCCCTTCCAACCCCTACCATCCTGTGATTCCATAATATGCAGAAGATTCCGTTCATCTCTCACCCACTAGAAGATTTCGGAGATTTAGAACTTCTGTCAGCAATAAGTGAGAAACAGAATGGCAAAATGTTTAAATGCTGTTCACGTAGAAGGCAACCATATATTACTGTTGCTAACCTGTTCACTTGGCAGCAGTCATTACAGACAGGTGTCTTTAAAATTACTTTTGTACTAAAAAAAGAAAAAAAAAGGGCGAGACCACATTAAAAAAAGCATAACATACCACAAAGACAAACTTTCAGAAAAGTCACATTATATCTACCTTGAATGTTAATACAGAGACAAAATTGTTATTTGCAAGTGGAATAATGTTTTTACATTTACCTCATTGCATAGAACAGGTGTAGATACAGCAAAAAAGATTATTCAGTGATGAAGGTTGTCATTGTTACATTCAAAATCTGGTAAGTATGTAATTGCTAAAGTAGAGTTCTCATCAGAGAGAGGGATATTTTACTAATATATTATTTTTAAAAATGATTGGGACAAATTCTTATTTTATTTGCTTGAGACTTCATAAAATATTGAGCAAGCATAAAAAAACTCTTTGAAAATGGTCACTCATTTTTAATTATTGTCGAATGTGAGATGTCTCAAAACAATTTGCTGAAGATCCTGTATATTCATAATAACAGTTCAAAATAAAAGGACAAGTGCCTTGAACATATCAGGTGTTACTTAATGAAAATTACTTAGGTAGAAGAGTTTCCAGCTACCTCCTACCCAAAATGTAGGACATGTTCAATCTTAATATTCCTCAATTTTGACTTTCAAGCTATGAAATAAAATTATAGTGCTCCCTGACCTTCCAAGCATATTTGAAAAAATTCAGATACTGTACTGCTTAGAATAGTCCAGAACAGACTGGGAAATAAGTGATAATCTGTAATCAAAACAGTATCTAAATAATGTCCAGTAAATAAATCTTAAGGATATATTTCAAACAATAAAGTTAAACCAAAACCAAAATATACAATATTATCTGGTGGAAGTAAACAATGTTTATTTTTCTAACAAATAAATATTAGAGAGTAGAGAAAAATATGACAACATCAGAAAATGTATATAGAAGAGCTTTGAAATAAGCTTATAAAGACAGTTTTAAATTTCAGATTGATTTTTCTTGGCTTTTCAATCTTTAGAATGTATTTTTACATAACTATAACATAAGTAGTTGAATGGAATACATGAACTATTTACAGCATCTACTTCACCAAATTAACTCTATGATTGTGGTCTCTTGCAACTGTGAGAAATCTAACACTAAATAAGTAAGATAATATGCCAGGAAAATATCATACATTATTTTAAAATGCACACTACATTTCTGCTTACTTGACCTAATCACCTCATTACAGCTCAGACTTTTTTTTTTACCTCTTAAAAAAGTATTCAGTTCTGATTCCTAGCATTAGTACTCCCAAATTGACTGTTTGTGAAAACACTGAAACAGAATAGCTCACTCCAGCAATTTCCATCGTGATATTTTCCTTTTCCCAAGGGAATTTCAACTTCAGCTAGGGGCAGATTGATAAGCATGCCAAGATATGTAGTGCAGTGGAATCACACATTGAAAAAATCATTCAGATGGAAATTGTTAAGAGTGTATTTCACCTGTATATCTGACTTTGGCTGCAGCCTTATAATAGCTTTTTCATAGCTAAAGAATGAACAGACACCATAAATAACTTTGATGCAAATAAAATCAAGAAAAAAGTAAAGTCAAAGACTTGTAATTTGTGTGAAAAATAAAGTAATAATTAACATAGAATTTCTGGTTATGTTTCCAGAATGAGTCTGATTTACATATTATCCTGGAACTTTGGGCTAATTAAGGTAATCTGCTGAGAGAGAAATGTCTTTATCTTGAAACAGAACACAAATTCTTTAGGAAAAAAGTTGCATCTAAATGTCTGAAGACTGTTATTTGATGTCATTAATTCATATTCTCCTTATAACTGTGTTATTTTAGTGTAGTGTCTCTACTGACTTTCCTGAGACCGAGTTCAGTGATTTATGTTGTTAACTTTCCTGACTGAGATAATTGCTAAACTGGCTGTTGATCTGGATTAGATTGTGGCTTGGGACTGACTTTACTTGATCATTCAGGTACATACTTTCAGGCTAGTTAAACAGGATCTTCTCTGTTCCTGTGATAGAGAAGCCATTTTAATGTCATAGTATAAAAAAAATTTCAGAAAGGCATAATGTCTGTATCGGGAAACTGCAATTGTGATCCATGAATATGTTTATTTACATAGAGATGTGAAGGGTATCAGGCTAATACTACATAAGCACTACTAGGTTTCCAAAGTCACACTAGACAAATAACAGTTCAAATAACAGATAAAAGGATAGGCAAGACAAAACGGACCAAGATGGAGGAAACAAGCAAAAGAGATTTTATGGTCTTGCTAAGTTTGGCCTTTTCATTATGTGTATGTACAGGGCATAAAATAATGGGACCTTGGTCCATGATTTATGCTTTTGACTTGATAGACTTACTAAATAAACCACATATGCAGAAAATGCAAATTTTCAGTGAAAATTTGGAATAAATAGCACAAAGTTAATCACTGATTTCCAGTGGAAAAAAAACCAACAAAAACAACAAAATAAAAATCAAACCCAAACCCCAAACGCAGTTACTACATATAGATATTTTAGTTAAAGAAACCGGGTCAACATCATAGTGTGACAGTCATTTTATTGCACTTAAGAATTCCGTTCCCTTGTTTTCAGTTGTATATGATTTACATACATAATTTATTTCTTTTATAAATCTTTTTGTTCCATCTTTTAGTTCATCATGTTTATGTACCACTTATCTATTTTTCTCTGAGCACTTGTATACCTATTATTAGGTATCTGTTCTAGCATTACACTTGATAAATCTTCAGACTATGACAGCTGCCTTCTTAAAATCTTCTGATAAGGTCTTATTTTGTGTCTCTTGTTTACTTTACTTCAGTTCTGTTTGTTTGTTGTCCCTTCAGTGATTTTTGGTTTCACATACTCCTGTGATGTCATTTGTCATGTTTATCATGACTGTTGTCTTTGCCATATGGATTTAATTTTTAGCAAATAAATGTTGACATTGATAGTTATCAGATATCCACATATTGAGCAGATGCAACAGCGGCAGGTGAATCTTTTTCTGTCACCTTCATAACTTATTTTTTTTTAATGAATCTCCCAAAATATTCTTCTTCCTTCTAGTTAGGTTTTGGTTTTTTTTCCTACTAATATTTGCTTCCTCCCTTGGCTACTCCCTGCCCCCCCATATTTGTCTTCTTCAAACTGATTTTCATTCTAAATCTGTTTCTTTCCTGGTTTAGCACTGCAGACATATATCTAACCTGTTCTGCAAGCCCCAGTTTAGTGCTTCTAGTCTCTGAAAAATGCTATGAATAACTTTCTTGCAATATGAAACAAATTCCTCTGTAGCTCTTGTACTCATTCTTGTCTTTCTTTAGGTTGATATTGCTGTTGCTTTCACACATTTACTGAATACCTCTTCCTTGTAAATACCATTCAGTAGTTTTGCCTTGTCTTTGTTGTGGATTTCTCACCTACATTATCATTCGTAGGCAATGTTTCTTTCCTGAAATGGAAAAAAACATCAAAATTTTCCTTCTATGTTTTGCTTTCTTTCATTTTGCTCTGTAATAATTCTCCAGGACCTCTTTTATTATAATTATTTTCTGAATGTTGTGTAACATTCTCCATCCTTCTTATTTGTTATTTGTTATTATTTGTTGTTTGTTATTTGTTATTTGTTGTCTTTCAAGCTAAAAATCCTATTTGGTTCCTCTTTTCTTACATAAAATGTATCTTTATATATTCTTCTGCTTCTTTACTTTCTTTACTGGCTAGTTTCATTCTCCCTAAATCCTCTGCTTCATTTTGGGTCTACCTATTGTGTTCATATCTTTGTACTGTTACTACTTATTTGCCTTGTACCCCAAATATTCCATAAAACCAAAATTAATGTAAAGGTAAACCAGATAATTCTAGGTTTCTCCATGATTACCTCAGAGATGTAATTATTTTATTAAAATAATCTTTTCATTATCTTGGCATTTGACCTTTTCTATCTGTGTTTATCCCAGATCTTAATTGCTTCTCCTTTTCTTGTTTGCTGTCGACATGATTCTTGAGATGACAGTGCAAAATTAGAATCTAATCTGCTATCAGTTGTTTTTATCTTGACAGTACACTTTTTACATAGAAAATCTACCATGCATAGAAAATCTAAGATGCCCTCCTCCTTTGTAAATCAGATTCTATCTAGACCAATTCCTTAGAGATATTCTCAACTGAAATAATGTATGTAGTTGCTTTTCCCCTCTCAGGCAAAATAAACACAGCATCCTTTTTCTCCCTATCATTTTCTTTGCAGTATCCAGTGTCTACTGGTCCAGGTCAGAAATTCCAGTTGCTTTTTTTTAAATTTTCATTTCAAAATTTTCCATTTTACATCCAAGAGTTTTTTTCATCATGTGTTTTTCATTTCATCCAACTTCTGAGATATGAATATGACTGCTCTCTAATTTAATGGTATCTAAAATGACATATTTCTCACAGTAAAACAGTGAAATGAATTTAGGACAAACAGATTTAATCTTAAACAGACTTTATTTGGAATTCATGGAATTTCGTGGAGAAAACAAAAAAGAACAGCTGCACAAATGTACTGGAGCAACTAATGGGTAAAACATATTCTATAGAATCTAAAAGCATTGATTGTGATGTTTCTTTGGATAAAGTTAAGGTGAAATAATTCAAATAATTCAATAATCTCTCTTACAGATATCTACATATCAAGTGACAATTACCTTTTGTATTCTCACTATTTTTAGGTAAATCTGCTTTTCTTATTCACTACCCTAAGGTCCAGCTTTCACACCTCTATGAGGTCCAATTTCTATTTTCAAACATATCCTTTCCCTTTTCATGTCTGTCATAAATTTGCTTTAGCAGAGTATTAGATTTTCATGGCAAGTTTTTGCTAGTGTGGGGGCTGAAAGGGTGAATGATACAAGGAGATACCAGGAGCTGCCCACAGTCAGACAGAGGCACTTTCATCTGGCTCCAAAATGGACTCACTGCTGGCCAAAGATGAGCCCATCAGCGATGCTGGTGGCAGCTCTGTGATAACATATTTAAGAAAGGTTAAAAATGCTGCACAACAGCAGCTAAGAGAGAGGAGTGAGCATGGCCACATGCACAGCCACTGATGCCTCAAGATGTATCTGCTGTAGTATGGATTTATCCGCAGCCACAGATGCTTTGAGGTGTACTTTCTCCAGTGTGAACTCATCCTTGGATCACAATCCCTTTAGAAATATATCTGCAGCACAAGACATAACCACAGACACTTCAAGATGTGCCTGCTTTGGTGTGAACATATTCATGGCCACAGGTGCTTCAGCTTGTCTTGCTCCCACATGAACTCATCCACAGGTCACAATCCCTTCCACTCAGTTTCACACTGGAGTTCCAGCCTGCCCATTACAGCAGCACAGAAACAGCAGCAATGTTGGGGCCATCTGCCAGCCCAGGCATATCAGCATTGCTGTTATCAAAATGTTCCCAGGCATGGTAGAGTAAGATGATAAACACTACAGCAGTGAGGCAAGCAGTGAAAGCAAAAAGCAGCCACTAAAGAGCACTAGACTCTAACATGCAGTAAGGCAAGCAAGCCTCATGGCAAGCACAGAAGACTGTCAATTAATAGCTAAAGAGCAAAATCAGATATAAATTCAATCAACACGTTGCAAACAACTGTGTCATTATCTCAAACCCTTTGTGCCCCTTGCTGGATGCCAGAAAGGGATGGAAGAGAGAATCACAAAAGTGAGAAAACTCATGGGTTGAGATAAAGTTTAATAAGTAAAGTAAAAGCCATGCACGCACGCAAAACAAAACAAGGAATTCATTCATTACTTCCCACTGGCAGTCAGATGTTCAGCTATCTCCAGGAAAGCAGAGCTCCATCACACGTAATTGTTACTTGTGAAGAAAAATGCTGTAACTACAAATGTCCTCCTTTTCCTTCATCTTTTCCCAGCTTTATACGATGAGCATGACGTCATATGGTCTGAACTATCCCTTTGGTCAGTTGGGGTCAGCTGTCCCAGCTGTGTCCACTCCCAAATTCTTGCGCATCTCCCACCTACTCGCTAGTGGGGTGGTACGAGAAGCAGAAAAAGCCTTGATGCTGTGTAAGCTCTGCTGAGCAATTACGAAAACATTTCTGTATTATGAACACAGTTTTTATCACAAATCCAAACCATAGACCATACCAGCTGCTATAAAGAAAATTAACACTATCCCAGCCAAAACCAATACACCTAAAGTGCACTTTCTATTGTCATTATTAAAAACAGGAAAGTAAGTTACCCCACTGCATTTCTTCTGTTGTTTTGATCATTATGATCATTATGACTTCTTACTGAATACAAGACTGATACCCTTACTTACTCAAGCCATAGGACACCTTCAAAGCTTTTGTTACTTGCACATTTTTATCTTGTGCAACAAATGGTGGAAGAAAATTTAGCATAGTGAGTGTTCTAGAAGATTAATTAAAATAGTTATTTCTTAAGTCTTGTTTAAACTGGTAATTTAATATTTATAGTCCAGTTCACC
Organism: Eurystomus gularis; assembly: GCA_013400335.1. Lineage (NCBI taxonomy): Eukaryota > Metazoa > Chordata > Aves > Coraciiformes > Coraciidae > Eurystomus > Eurystomus gularis. The sequence goes on from VZZY01000059.1 coordinate 17,539, forward strand.
TAATTGTTGCTAATTCATCTTTAAAATACAATTAAAATTGTTATACTCTGACTTTCTAACCTATGTTTCTTTATCTGGTATGATGCCCACCCTAATTATATGGGCTTTTTTGCAATTCCTCAACGTCTTTAGCTCTTTGCTAGGACAAGCGCTATGTTGACAGAGCTTCTTCCTCCTTGATTATTGCTCAGAGTTACTGTTATTCTTCTCAACCCTGTATTCACTAATGAGTTATATGCTTTATTTACCATTGGTCCATGTGGTTTAGTGTCACAGATAATGTAGGCTTGTTAGTCCTTCTGTATATATATATATATAGAGAGAGAGAGAATGTTTTATTTTAGGATGAGAAACATGCAATTGCAAAATAATAATTAAAAAATCAAGGTAGAAGTAAGTTAGATAATAATATGCCTTTAAAAAGCTCAAAATCACAGCACAAACAATAGGTCTGATAATTCTGCCAAAACAGCTACCACAATCTTAGCAATAGTCATTAAACAAGTCATAAAGCAAGTTGACATCACAGCAGAATTTTCTTAAATAATTTGAGTATATATGTAAATTCAAGACAAAACATGTTCAAGATCTAACAAGTCCAGACAAAGCTTGGCAAATCCTGAGACATTGTATGGTTAATTATTGTTTTTAAGCCTGAGGGTTGTTACGAACACTCGTCACATTTAATCGCCTTGGAGACAGGATTTACTAACTTCAAATTACTCATCCAGCCAGTTCCTGCCTTAGTGACCTCTCTAATACTTTGCCATACTCTTTTCTCACTATTAGATTTCTCTACAGCAAAAATTACTATACTTCCTATTGCCTTTCACTTTGGTTGATTGCAGATCATTCCAAGACTATTTATACTAGTTTTACAACCAAAATCTTATAACAGTAGAGGCTTATTGTCACTAACTGAATCAAACACATTGTTAACAATGCTCAGATGAATGCATCAGAAGGTACATCTATTCCTTCAAATACATAAATTATGTTAGTGAAGCAAAAAAAGAGGCACTGCTTATATAAATTCTCACTTTTTTTTTTGATAGTCTGAATATTATAAATTGCACTCTTGCATTGATTCCATCTTGCTTAACAGAAAGCTCGTCTATCAGTTAGTATTTGTAATGCTCTTTTTCTTTAAATACTTTCCAGAATGGCTAGAGTGGAAGTATGATCACACGAACTAACTACAAGTGACTTGTAAGCCATAATGCTTACTTAATTTACATACTTTATCTTATCGATTAATCACACATGCAGCTGAATAATTCCCTAAGGGAGTTGTTAGTTTCTTAAACTAGTGTGGAAGGAACCATCAGGAGTTGCATACTTATTTCCCTTCCTATCTCCTCTCGCCTAGCCAATTTCCACAGAAATGCAATAGAAGTCCTCACAAACTGTTCCTTATTTTTCCACTTCTTACTGTTAATGTATTATAATGCATAATTAATTGTGAACTCCTATTTAAATTGCGCATAGAATGGTAATGATAATACTTGCCTTTCTTATAGTGTTTTTCATTAACAGATTTCAAAGTGTTTTGCAAGGAAGGTCCAAAGCTTTATTACTATTAAAACAAACTACATGCAAGTGGTGTTTTAAACAGCAAAATACATCAATCTGTCAAAAAAACAATCCTACACCAAGGCACTTCCAATTTAAGACAATATTCAAAGTGGAGAGAAGGGCTTTCCCCAGTGTATGTACTAGTGTGCTCGGCAATTTATATATTCATTAGTTACTGAAGAGAGGCATATTCTATGATTTCTTTCCCTATTGGACTTTAGATTAAGCAATGACAATGCCTGTACTTTCTTCTAAATGCTGCTGAAACAGCTAACCCTGTCAGGTGTATCTCTAGAATTCAGACTACCAGACAGGGTAGGTTTCCTTCCTGATGTCCTTACAGGAAGTGACCCAAGTAGCCTTTTTATTGTTGTTTTTTAAAGGGAATAAAGAAACTGCTTTTTTTTTCTTTGAAATATTCATTATGAATTGCAGATTTACAGCTTTGCTGTACAGCTTGCTTTGCTTTGCTTTACAGCTTTGCTTTACAGCAAGCTACAAAATATTCTGTAGTTCTCACATTTCTAAGGATTTTATGCTTCTACTGCATATGAATTTTGCTGTGTGAGCCTTCTTAATGAAATTATTCACTTAGTTGAAAACAGATTTGTAAGTGCAGCAAATATCAGACAGATGTTTTGTTCAGTGACTTTTTGTATCATATGTAAGTTTGCTGCTACAGAGATTATAACCAGGGATGTGCTGGTTGCGAGTATCAAGGTCAGGATAACCTTGAGCAGAGTAACCTGAAGGATGTTGGGTAGGGATCTGCTGTAGCCTGCCCTCCTGACTGAGGGGAATGAAAAAGACATTTTACCAACAATCACCAAACCTCACATCTTCAGGTATTTTTATTCACAGGGTTCTTCAGCTATTCAGAGAACTGCTAGGAGGTAGAAGATAGCTTTATATAGGCAATCCAAGAAGCTGATAGGCTGTTTTGGTGAGAAACTAAATCTAAACCAAGTAAGATCAAGATTGTCTCATCTAATTTCTTTTATTTTTTCTTTTGTCTTCCATCACCTTCTGTAGGATAAGGTATTAATTTTGATCTAATGGATGACGTCAAAGTAAACCTAAAGGATTACTGGAAACTTACTTTTTGTAATAGCTAATTTACACTTAAATTCCTGCTCTGGACAAAAGAGAATAATCTGTATTATACTAAGAACTATATTGGTAATACAATTTCTAGAAGTCCAGTAGTCAAGATTATCAAAATAATGTAGAAGAGTCTCAAAAATACCACCTCTCTATATCAGTAGATAGTATTGTCTCCTGGCAATTAAACATTTGGTGATCTAACTGAGATATATTTTCATTAGAATAAGAGGCATGGAAAAGTAGTTGTACACTGCCTTTTTGCTTTTAATCTGCTGGAGGTATTAATTCGACTCCTCTCTAAGTAAAATGAAAGGGATTTCATTTTCAGCTCACGCTCTCAAGAGGCAGTTAATTTATTGATCTTCCATTTTTATTGATTACATTATTCAAGAGAGGAAGAATTAAAGTTGTTTATGTAACTGCTGCACAAGACTTTTCTCTGTAGTTAGCTTTTAGTTCTACCAGGTTTCAGGTGATTTGTTTCACCTATATCTTTTTCTCCAGTGATGGATATATATTTTTCTTTGACTTTTTGATGTGTTAAAAGCAAAATTGCTTTTACTCTCATCTTTCATAGAGTTAAATAATTTATGAATTTCAATGTGGTATGCGCCCCATAATTGTTATACCTATTTGAACTCCTGAGTATGAATCAAAGGTGCTGATATGTGTTACAATTACTGAGTGTCTTCCAGAAAATGCCATTTTATAGTAAATTTGCTTTAGTACTTGGCTATGTTATAGAATTTAGAGGTGAAACTTACCCCAAAAAATACAGTTCTGAGAAAATTCTGGATATCATTATCTTACTTGCATAACTTGAACTATTTCAGTTAATACAAAGAATGGAATAATGTAGTTGAGTTTTGGCTTGCTAGAAGAAGTATAGAAAATAAATACAGCAAGCATTATGTATTTTTTTCTTTTTTTTTTCTTATCTTAAGCTATCTGCACCTTCATGCTGTTCACACAGCTAGGTACTTAGCTTAAAACAGTGCTCAATTTTTTAAAATCCTTGCATTATTTCATGTTTTATGGAATATTTAGAGAGAAGCAGGCTATTAAACTGAAGTCATAAACTCTTACTGTACAGTGTAAATTCCTAAGATTCATCTCTTATGTATTAGCGATCCAATTTTTTTCAGAGTTCAGCTCACTGGTTACTTTATTCTACCATGAACAAACTTAACAGCTTTGTAGCTCATTCCTCTATCTTGGTCATCTGCTTAAATCATCAGTAATACATAACCTGATTCAACTATTCATCTCTCTAGCACCATGAAACATTTCCTCTGACTGGGAGTTTTAAATCCTACTGCTAGGTGTCTGCATTTTCTTTAGGTCTGAAATACAGCTTACTGATGGCAAAATTAATTTAATGCTTTTAGTACATTTGTCCTTTCCATATTTTGTCTCATAATGAATAATGCAGATCTCTTCTTTGTATTTGTACATCCAACAAGCTTATTTTTAGCTGTTTTCCTTTTGGCCTTTGTTTGTTTATTTACTTATTGTTATTTTTCTGCATCCATCTCCATCTTTTAGAGCAGGTATGATTGCTCTGCCACAATTAATTTGCACTTTTTTCAGCTCTGAATTGATGAATAGCCAACCTGATAATATAAAAACCACTGGAAGTAGCCACTAACTGTTCTGACTTTCTTAAACAAAGACTAAAATAGTAACAAGAACTTGTTCTTTTACAATCCATGTTTAAAATGTAATTTAATTTTTTTAAAAAAAATATTTACACTGCTTGCTAAGATTATAAAATGCAACAAGCATTCTCTTCATTTACCTTCACTGTTGCTAGTGGCTTCTAACAGGAACTCCTTGTACTAAGGAAAGACTGCAGTCTGTGAGGCCAGCACTTCCTTTGACAAATTAAGTAGGCTAGGATCAGATGTATAGCTTCCTAACTTGACGTTTTGGTGGTGTTGTATGTCATATTTATACAATGCTACATAACATTTAGTACATAACAATAGTAGTGAACATATTTAAAATATAGCAGAAAAAAACCCCAATTCATCTAACTGGAAGGTGTCATATGACAGCCACACTTCTCTATCAAAATGAATGAAAGAAAGATAAGTATATATGATCTATAGCAGTCATGTCACCCAGCTCTCCCAGACAAGGGTTTCAAACTTCTTTAAACTTAATCAGAGAACCCGCATAGAGCAGGATGACACAGGTAACATTTAGGACTTTAATCTGTGGCCTCCAGAATATCCCTTCGCAATCTGAAGCATGAAACATTTGAGTTGACTGTGTGTGGGATGCGTGAATGTGAAGAACAGCTGTTAATTGGTCTAGTTCATTCCATTGTAATACTATTACATTCAGTGAAAACCCACTGTTAAGCCTATGTTTCTTCTTCATTCTCCATCTAAAGTTCTCATGATAGAATATTTGTGTGAACAGATAACACTATCACCTCTTTCAACATCTGAGACATTTATAATTCTAACAAAGCTTCAGAGGTAATCACTGTTTTAAGTTAAATCCAAATTGAAATTGCTTTGAAAAACTCCATCACGGTTAATACCTTCTGAAGTTTGGATTGATCTTCTGCATGAGAAGTTCAGGATGAGTGATCTCATTATGAAATTAAATTTCCTAGATGTTAAGCTAAATTTTCCAATTTAGAGTTGCCTTTATTTTTGAATTCTCATAAAGGTTGAAGGACAGATACATTTTATTTTGGTATTTGGAACTGCAGTGGGTACATAAATTAAGAAGTGAGGTAAAGCCTAAGATCAGTTAATTCCTATTCTTCCAGTCCTATTGACTGGTGGAAAGTTAAAAAGTGGATCTACTGGAAAAAAAACAGTAGTTTATTACAGTAAAAAAAAAAAAAGAAGAAATAGGAAGCTACTGAAAATTACTGACCATCACTCTAGGTATGTCTTATATTGGAAAAAAACATTTTGAATTTAAAATTTGGTATCCAGTAAAACTCATTAAAAACTGTTAACTATGTCTCATGCAATTAAGATTATTTTTAAAATGATCTGTTAATATCCTTTAAACAATGTAAGCACTAAATAATTAAATTACTATAGCAGTTTCAAGGTAATCCTTGTCCTGAAACCAGTTTGCCTGTAGTGAGCAATAGTCAACAGACATTTATGGAAACAATTTCAAAAAACGTATTTATTGCTCCTTTTCAAGTTTTTTAGTGCTATAAGGAGCTGAGAAGCTTCTCAAGGTATTCAAACACTCGCCTTTCATAATCCTTCTAACTTTGGTTATCAGTTTAAAGGTAACAGAAAAGATTAAAAAAACAAACCTATATGTAAGAAGCATGTTAAGAGAAAGTGTAGTCTGAATGTTAGCAAGATATCTTGACAATGCTGTGTACCATAAATTTGAAACAAGATGATGATTTTTGGCAGCAAAGCAGGAAAAAGCATACTGTATTTGTCAATGTTAAATTGTGGAGAACAGTAATCTTTTTCTGTGTTATGTTGTCAATATTATTCCTCCAAAGAAAAAGTATCTCTAACATTCACTCTGGATATTTAGTTTATACTACATGACTGACTAGTGAGCTAAACCTTCATTCATTCAGAGATAGGAAAAACATACACACTCTTGCACTTAGCTGTTTTTCATATATACTAAAATGATTGTTACATGCTTGTAACATCCTCTTTTATTTTTTAGGTTATAAATTAGTCTTGCTTATTATAGCTCTTCATCTAGATCCGTGCACCCTTGCATTCATGTCTTATTGATTTAGAAGTGACTGGGATTGTCTATTATTAATAGCCATGAAATAGTTTTACACGGATTCTCCACCAGATTTCTATTTTCAGACCAGATTTAATCTGCTTGATATTTCTGTGGTTTGGTATACAGGACAGAACCTTTCTTTTCTTTCCCTATTTTGAAGATATGTCATTGTTTATCTGAATGGTTTCAACAAGTCTCTTTGACTATTGCTATCCAGTGTATTCTAAACTGTTTGTTGAGCCTTAACTTCATGTTTTCTCTCATGCACACTTCCATGACTGAAGTGCTAGGGCCTGAGCAATAGGCCCTGAATTGAAGTTGACCTGTGGATGAATCTCACAACCAGACAGGGTTTTTTTTTCTCACAGAAACCAGTGGAGGACTTTTTCTGCTGGGAAATTAGCTGATTAGCTGTGGGAACAGACACCCAGCTAAGCTGAGAAATATATAATAACAACCAACATGGATAGAGATGCCCCCTTTTTGGGCTCCTTCCTAGGCTTGGCCAGCCTTGATGGAGTCCGATAAGGAGGAAGGCTGCCAGATGTCCTGCTTTTGAAGTTATTTTTAAGGTTGCTCATGTGACCAACATTGTTTATTCCATGCTATGAAATCTGGACCCACTTGCAACGATGTCGGAAGCCTACCTACAGGTTGACACACCACATAGGACTTCCCCATTATCAGAAAGGCCCCCCAACTTCTTGCTGCAACTGGGGTTCCCCAGTGGCGGCGGGACAAGACACCATACCGGACAGGATAAGGGTAACGTACTTGGCAATGTATCTTAGCAGCAATTGCCCTAACGGCTTTCATATGACTATGCTTGGTCTCCTAACTTGGCTTATTCCTTCTTCCATTATATCCTCTACTATGTTTAGATTCATAACATTGCTTACTCCCCCCACTGCTTACTATGTTGTGTCATCCCTGTACCCATTGGACTTAGATAATAAAATTAGCCTGTGTTTGCTGCTGGTGGCTGTGTCCTTTATGCTGGGTTGGGTAATTGGCAAAACAATGACTTAAGCCATAAGAGCATATCCTAGCATACTTCTAATTGCCTGGTAAACTTGGATGATTGGCTTTCTAGAAAATCTCTTTCTCAAAAGCTAGAATCTAACTCCACTAGTGCTAAATCTACTCAGCAAAAAGATAATGCCTGTGGGCCCTTACTTTTAGGTAAGTTTTCTAGGTTACTCTTTAATGGCATTTATAAAACAGAACTTTCACCCTCTCCCCAGAAAAACATACTTTTTTTCAAAGTTGCTCCTGTTAAAATGATCTCTATCTGTTTCAGTTAAAAATTTCATGACAGTGTAATACCGTTTCCCAGTAATTTTCAGAACTTACTATCTCTATATTTTGATCCATTGTTAATTGGATCCATCAATGACTATTTGCAATGTTTTTAGATGTCCTCTAGCCTGTCTCACTGTCAGGTTAGCTATAGATTGCAACCTCTCCTGATATGCTGAACAGGTCAATTTGCATTTATATTTCAAGTAATTCACAGTTCTCATGCTGGTAAAAGTGGTAAGTGTCATGATCTTCAAAATTCTAGGGAATACTTCTGATTAAAGGACAGCGTGAGGGGAATAGACCTCTCATTGCAATGCTACGAATTCCATCTTGAAATGGTGATTAGTTTTTAATATCAAGTTAATCTGAACTTTCCTGATCTTTAGAATAAAAAGCTGTTCTTAAAATGCCATGTCCTTGACATAAAGATGACTTTTTCTAAGAATTCCAGAGGGATGTATTTTATAGACGAAATGTAACACTCCTGTCTCCTCCTTCCCAAAATCAAGCAAACTCCTATATACACAGAAATAAAGGAAACTATAAAAAGTTTTGCCTGGTGGCCCCTGGCAGGCTTAACCATTTGGAAAATGAAAGTCATCTCATACATCTTCAAAACTATGGTTTCTTACGGCACAATAGGACATAACAAAATGAGCATAGCATCTGTTCCTGCATGCTTAGCTTAAAACTTATTAAAAACTAAGTAATCAGTTTAAGTTTCTGGGTTCTCTGGAAGCAGCACCATTTAGAAATCTGATCAGGGTTATAGCAGACGTTGCAACTAATATGGAAGTTGAAGAAATTGAATACTGGATTATTTGGAATATTACAGTGATCTTTGCAATTCAAATGTAGAGTCAGTTCAAACTCATTTTTAATTAACCATTTCTATGTATGCATTATGGAAAATTCAAAGTTTAACACAATTTAAGTAAAACCTACAAACAATTTTAATGGAGAAATTTGCAAACATTTTCTTTTTTATTGCTTATACCAAATAAAACTCTTTAATTTGAAGAGATAGCCAGTCACAGATTTTATAATATAAGTTGTACCCTGTCAAGTTCAGGGTAGCTGAATAACATATTCAGAAGTTCTGTTCTTAAAGATGTTAATGACTTCAGATTTCCCTTCACAGTTAAGAAAAGTGTTGCTCTTACATTCAAGTACATAGATATATATGTTACATGACAGCTACTCCCATGTCATTCCATAGACATTGATTCATTCTGTGATAACACGAGCAATTGAGTTCATGTCTAAATCAGAGAGAAGAAAACAATTTAAAAAACCTGTCCAGCTAAATGTTTTTAGTGTGCAAGGTGTCAAAACCGAAATTTATTAAAAATGCATATGGAAAGCGCCCATAATTCACAGTGTGTATCTTGCTCTTTTTTAAGAGCAGATTTAATCTATGTGTTTGGTCTCTCCTAAATCACTCTATTACATTTACTTCAAAATGCTCTTTAAATACTAATGTCACAACAAAAATTATATTGAAAAAATATTATTAAAACTAAGTAAAATTTATAGGGCAGTCATTCCACCATATAAATATTTATACCTTCTTTGAATACTCAGGAAAAAAGGGAGTTCTTTAACGGACAGTGCAGTTTAAACAAATTGCAACGCAATTTTCCTTTTGAAATGTCACAAAATTTCTTTGGTTTTCTCCCATTAGTTTTAGAGGAGAAGAAAGGAATAAAAAATTCTGCTTATTTTACTGAAATGTAGTGATTTAGCAGGCAAAATATGATTCCATGAGAAGATTCTCATTCATGATGAAGTGGATACAAAGACAGGGGATGAAAACAAACATTTCTATTTCATTATCTGCTCTTTTTCCTGTTCCTTTAACAGAAGCCGTGCGGTTTTGGTTTTGTTTTGTCTTAAATTATTTATTTAGAAATACTACTTCAAACAACAGGAATCTGGTTCTAAACAAGTATTGAATGCCAATGGTAAAAGAATGATGAATTAATAGGCAAACAAGGTGATCGTGGCAGTTCTCTAAAAAGATGATGAATGTTAAACTTCAAAACTTATCTGAGTTTCAGAAAACAAGCTGTGATGGACATTTATTTGAAGGATTTAAGGAAATTATTCATTTATTTTCTGTTGTTTCACAAAATCAGAATAATGTAATCATGAAATATGCACACTTTTTTTTAACCTTAAGATTTACTTCTATAGTTTTGAAAGAGTATAATATTTAAAGTAAATATTTTTGTCCACCTGTCCCTTTTGTTAAATACCATGTGAAATTAAGTGTGACATTTCTGCTTCACCACTGATGTAAAATCGAACACACTTAATAGAAGTATATGTAAGGAGCCTTGTCTCTCTGATAGAGATAAATAAACTTCAAGACTCAAAACATTCAGAAGTTTAAATACAAATATCCTAAAAGCCTTTGAGTCTGTAATACTAGATCTGGAGTTCATGTGAATAGTTTTCTTAGATTCATTTTGAAAATGTTTATATTTCCTTAATGAGATTATTCTTTTGCTTTGTGTACAATAGGCCATCTTTCCACTGTCAAAGGTGAAAAATCATACACTTAACACAACAAATTAATCATAGTTAAGACAATGAATATTTCTGTCCTTAGTGACAGAGGATCTTATAGCTTTTTCCTCCCACACAGAGATATTGAGAGGCATAAGGTATTGTTTTTTGTAGTACTTTGAGACTCTTTGATTAAAAGAGCTTATATAATGAAAAGATTTATTTCATACTTTTTATTGTTTATTATGTCATCTTGCCTTGTTGTTCTTCAGAGATTCCACATTCTTACTAGCAATTTCTCCAGTATAGTAGCTTTACATTGACATGATAAGACACATGAAACCTTTTAGTTTCTTCTTGTGTTTATATGAGCAAAGGATGAATGCCACTGGAATAGTCACTAGGATACTGGACATCAAAATTACCATTTTTTCATAGCCTGGAATATTTTTGGTGATATACACCCTTTCTGTTTCTGTTGACAATTATGTTTATTAACAGCTATTTTGTTATCTCTGCATGTAAAAAGAATACTGAAATGGTGGGCATGAGCAATGTCTATTAATTCTGGTAGAGTAAACAACGTGTGCATACCTGTTGGATAACCTGGTGCTTTTCGAATTTGCAAATCAATATTGAGATGTATCCCCAAGAAATACTAAGCTACTTCATTATCGTTCTGTGTGTTTCAGCTTAAAGAGCTAAAATCACCATTATTCCTGTGTACTATTTGTTATCCAAAGGATAGTGGTCATTTAGTCTGAAGGCGAGTTGATATCTGCCACTTTTGACTGTGTGGTGATTCAGTAAAGCTGTGGGGGTTCAGTCCCTGCTGGGAGCTGAGCCACATGGCCGCTGCTGCTGCCCCCCCACCTTGGACAAAAAAGTTTTAAAATGCCTTTTTGAGTTGAGATAAGGAGAGTTTAATACAATAACACACAAGAAACAGTCACAGTAACAACAGCAATGACAACAGTGGGTAAAACAAATGATACCGTGTAGGTAAACAGATGGAACTGAGCGGAGCCGAGCTGACCAGCCACATGTGTCCCAGTTGCCCCACCAAACCAGAACTGGCCCCGGGGCATGACATCAGCATGGTATAGAATAGCCTGGCCGCACCAAATTAACCCTGTCCTGGCCAAACCAGGACAGACCGTAACAAATTAAACAACTTAGGATTTATCTTTTGCACATCAGAGTTTCTAAATCCGTGGTCTTACTGGGTAAGTTTTTCAGCTTGTTGGCTTTTATTTTCAAAAGGAACCTAAAGTAATTATCTCCTTTTTCTAAATGAGTAGCTAAAACCACCTCAGGTTTCAAATGTTTTGTCCATATACTGGTTGTCATGGAGCAATATAAGCAAGAAATGGAAGGGGAGTCAGGAGCACAGCTGGCAGAGCAAGAGAAGGTTGCCATTCAGTAGTACACTAACTAGCAAGGTCAGTGATGGAAACTAGGATTTGCTGTGGTACAGAGAGGGCTAGAAAAGAATGCAATGATGAGGCAGATCCAAGATCAAGCCAGGAAACCAAGTCAGCAAGTAAGGATCAGCAAGGTACCTGGCTAGGCACACACATAGATATTGGCACAGGCACATGTAGATAGGAAAGGATCATGTGTGAAACCTGGAGTTTCAACGTGGTGAAGCTCACAGCAGTCTTATCCAAGGACTGTGTGACATTTGAATTTCAACACATCTAAGAGCTAGCTAAACACTTAGAGCACAGAGTGGGGGCATTGAGAATGGTTGCAGAGCCTTTTGGTGCATGCAGGGCCTTGACAGAGCTTAAAAAAATCATGGTTGTTTGATTTTAAATTATTGACACAGTGGCGTAAAAAACTATGTAGAATTTGTTTTAAAAATCTAGGTCCACATGCATGTGGAAAAAAAAAATTAAGCTAAAGAATAAGTAAGAAAATAAAAATAAATCTTTTCAACAATTGCTTAACAAATATATTTTCAGCTTCTTGTATTTAGTTCTGTTTTATAATTTTGACTTTGATAATGTCTCTGGGCAGCAGGTTTGAATGGATGAGGTTGCTAGGAAAAAAGCTACAGGGAGGTGATTTGAAACAAGAAGTAAAATTGTTGAAGAAGATTCTTTGTAGCATCAGCAAGAGGCTAAGAAGAGGACATTAAACAAAAGTACACTTTGGATCTTTAGATGTGTTGCAGGCTCTGACCTTGACCCAAATGTTTAGATGCCATTCTTAATTTTAGACCTGTGAGTAGACTGTTTCCATGATAGGAATAGCTAGGAATAGATCATAGGTTACTCTGAAGTATAGCAGCAATCTGATTCTGTATTAACCTGATATGGTTTCCATTAGGAGAAGAATCACCATGGACAGTAGGACTTTGTCAGCCAAACCTGTTCTTATGTTCATATTGAGAGCAAATTGTTTTGTTATGCTACACAATTTATTTTGGCAGTTTAGCTGTGTGTGAATGTTAATGTGCAGCTGGGATGTACTAACAAGCCTCATTTGCCAACTCCAGCTATGGGCAGAGCTGACATGACTACCTGCCCTTGACATAGGTAGACATGCCCAAATTTCCCTTGGTGTGTTAAGTCTTACACTAGTGGCTCATTGCAGTAAATAGGAAGAAAACCGTTGTAAAGTATGCTGATGGCCTTTGAACGGACTCCTTTCATATCAGTATTTGCAACATTTTAAGTATTCTCTTATAAGTATAGGAATATTGATTTTTATTTTTTTTAACAAGAAGAGTACTGCAAGCATTTTTTTGTGGGCTAGCAAATACTGTTCTTTCAGAAGACTAGTTTGCATTAAAAAATCAAGGTACAACAAAGCAAAAACTCAGAGAATTCAGGCTCAAACCCGTTTTTTTTTAATTGTATTACCTTAATTAATGTGGTTTGAACTGTAGCAGCCAACAGGGCCCAAAGCAAAACCGAGATCCTGGTGAAGTATATGCTTAGATAATTGTTCCGCTACATGACTTGGAATAAGAGAGGCAGACAAGCCTCAGGAAGGACTATAATAAGATGGAGTGAGTTCTCAGTATGTTAGGTGTTTCCAATGGATATGTGGCTGGATATATACTGGGGCAACAGGAGGGACAGACAATCTGCACAATCAGAATAAATATGTATTCTGCACACCTTCTCATTCCTTAATTCTCCCTTTCTCTCATCTGTTTCACTGTTTGCCTTACAATTCTTTCATCACTGAGCTCCCTGAATATTAAATAATAGCTAAATCTTCAGCTAATATCAATAGGATTTTTTGTCTCCAGTGGAACTGTGCTAATTTTCACTAGCTGAAAACATGGTTCTTTTTATCACCTGATTTATTTTATAATCTTGTTTCATATTTGCAAAGAATTCCTCAACTAATGTTTTTTTTTTTATTATGGAGGAAAACACTTCTTCACTGGGAGCATCATTTCCCTGTGGTTCTTTTACAGTGGTTATGAGGCAATAGTGAGAACCATTAATATGTCATGCTGGAACAAACATTTCACTGAGCATAGATCTATAGGTGCATTTTGTAGGAGGGGAGTGTTTGGGTTTTTTGTCTTTTCTGGAGTTTTCTTTCTATTTTGGTAAAACAGAGTGAGAAGAAAGAAGAATTTTTTAGAACATTCACTTTTTTTAACAAAAATTTGACTATTATAATCTTACGAAGTACAGTTTTATCATGACACATGATGAAAGAACCAAGGCTTTAGTTTGAAGTTTGTTTGAATACATTGCTTGATTTTAAGAAAATGTGCATTTTGGAGGAAGATGGATACCCTTTTGTCATTCAAAAGTGTGTTATGAGTGGCTATGGGGTATCACCCTCTCTCAGAATGTTGGCTAATAGATCAATCTTTTAATGAAAGATGTCATGCCCAACTGCGACAAATGGTTTATGAAAAATTAAGAAGAAAAAGAATACTATATTTTAAAGAACTTTTGTCTTATGCTTTTACATATATATAAATACGTACGTTATCATTTGTCCAAACCATAGTACTCAGGGAGTTCAGACTGATTTTCCCTTCCAGTTTGACCCAAGCCATGATGTTCTGTGCCTTTTTTTATGAATCAGAAGCCCGTTTTTATACAACAGCATAGATGTTGCAGAATTGATGTAGGAAGTGGAAGACCCAAGGCCATATTCTGAAACACCTGGTCATAGAGAAGGAAGATCTCAATTTTCTCCTCCAAAGCAAAACTAGTTTCCTACCTTGTCTGAACTGCTAATGGAAATATGAGGCCATTTGTAGAGGTCAGTGTAATGAAAAGTAATGACTTGTTCTAAACACCTTGTTCCATATTATGGCAGACTTCCAGTGTGATCAGTGATCCCTGGCATTTGGCAGGTTAGGAAATGTTAAGGACAGATAGGAATTATTTATGTACTACCTGGTGTATCTAAGGTAGAGGCCTAATGATTTGTAGGCTAAGAAGATTGAGAGAATCACTGATCAACTTTACTGAGGATAGGTAAGGAGAAAGTATGTGTCACATCAAGCTGGCAGCAAGTCCATGAAGTCTCACTGACTGCCTCCAAATGATAGAGTTTACTTCATATTATGTTTCCTCAGTATATGCAGACTGATCAGCTCCGAAACCTAATGCACTCTGAACAGAGAAAAAAGTCTCTTTCTGTGATAATGAGCAATCATTCTCCTCTAAACTGAAGTTTTTCAAAAGTTCTTTTTGGTTGATTAGCAAGCCCAAACACAATTTAGAATTGTTTGATCATAAATGTTCCCTTGGTTTAGTGTGAGCTGTCTTCTTATTTTCTAGTTCACTGAAATCTAAATCAGCTTCAAGAAGTTAAAGGTTTCAGGTATGAAAATAATTTTTCCTTCTATTTAGCCAGCCACTAATATAATGAAATAATAACCAGATTATCAGCTTGTTTGTTTTTTTTTTTTTTCCCTATGAACTAGATATGTTTTCAGGGTAGGATAGAATTTATACATTCTTCTGTTCTGTGGAAACTTAATTTCTATATTTGGATATAAGTGGGTTTTTAATTTCTTTTTCTTTTTTTTCTTTCTCTTCCCTCCTATGTCTATGAAATAACGTATGAAATCCAGATATTGTAACCTATCAAACTTGCTGTATGATCTACTGTAACTAGTTTCTTTTCTGCAATATGAGACCACAATGAAATACTAAGTGATTTTATGAAGAGCATTTGTCTGCTCCCAGTCATAGTTGCAACAAGTAAAATTCACTACTTCCCCCTTGAAGAATATCCATTTCAAAGACAGTGAATTTATTGTGAAAATAAAAGTGTTTTTAATTGTATATGAGAAGAAAAACATTAGTTTTGCAATGGAGATAATGTCCTTTTCAAAGCAGTAACTACATTTTGTTTCTGTTTTCTGTCTCAAATTTTCTTGTCCCTACTGTCTCTAAGCACAGGAAACTAGTTCATTGACAATTCCTGTATGGGTTACACCTGAAGAAAATATGTAGCATGTTTTTAAAGTTGTCACTGAATTTGCTTAGGACTGGGCTAAGGTCTAGTTTAGCGTGTTCAGTCTTCCACTGTGCATAGTAGGCACTGGGAATTAGGTATTTGCTTCAGTAGTACTCAACCCAGTCTAGGTCAACTCAGACTAGGTAGTTATGACTCCAAAGACCTAGTGTAAAGGCTAGATGGCAAAGTTTTCCAACAAATCTGTATGCCTTTTTTTAGAAAAAGGAAATAGCCAGCTTTTATTCAAGTTACTCTATGGACTTTTTCTTATTTGGGAAAGGACTAGATAGTTTGCAGAATCAGTAACAAACCTCTGTTGTGCATATAGCCATTTGCTGTCTGCAGCTTTTAATATTCCAGCAGGGATTAATCAAACAATGAAATTTTTGTTTGTTTGTTTATCCTGTCAAGCAAAAGATTTTTTGTAATCTCATAAGGAGAATACAGAGCTGCTGACAAGGAAAACTGACACTGAGGAAAATATTCTGGGCATGTGCAAAGCTAGTTGGGAAAGGATAGAGCTTCCCATAGAAAGGTTTGGGGGATGATTGCATGGAACCCTGCACTTTTCTACGAGTGAACATCCTCTTAAGGTTTTTTGGAAAGGTTTAGTAGAAGTATGAAAAATGTTTATTCAAACTGAAGTAGGCCAGAAGATTTGAACCAAGGAAAGGGATCATTGAGTCTCAGCATCACTTGTCGACCCCTTCTAAAGTCACTTATCACAGAGATAAGTAGTGCTTTAAAAGATGTAGAAACATCCCACAAAAATTTCTTCTATTCCTGAAGAATACGTTGGGCTGTAACACAGGTGATGACTCTTATTCCTTGGCTAAAACCCATATCTTCACATTCATCAGCTCCTTGAGGGCGTCTCCTAGCTGACGGTAAGTAGGTGGAAACCTGAATGGCCCTGACTGAGATTATACTGTTAGGCTTACGGACTGTGTTTCTGTTCATGATACATTGTGTGCAGCAATTTTTATTGCCTTACAAAGCATCCACTACTACTATTTGGAGGATTTACATTTACATCCCAAAGCCTTCAGTTGAAATGCAAGCTTTTGATTCTTGAAACTACCTGTTCACATTGGCAGTATATAAAATGTATATAATCGTACAGAATCCATATTTCTAGTTATGACCTTTCAGGCTACTGTAACAATGATAAAGAAACTTTAGGACAGCAATACTTCATTAATTAAAACAAAGTCTACCTCACGATTCTCAGGATACAAAATATTCTGATAGAAGCTAGGCCTCTCCCCTTTTTGTCATGTCTTAACATAGATCAGATTTCATTAGTGTTTTCAACAGCCACCATAAAGGCATAAAATATACTTGCAGTTTGGTTGTACTCGCTACATTCAAGTTTGAAACAGTGAAAACTGCCTATCAGTTGTTGCATTAGTTAGGCATATTAATAATATTTAGTCAGCTATAAAACCTTTGTTCGTTGTTATATTGGCTGTGTGTACATAAATGATCAGAACTGAATATTTTCTAGAAGTTTTTTACAAGAATAGGTCATCAAAGTAAGGGTTAGTAATAATCTGAACATTTTAATTCAATATATACTGGGTTTGCTAGGAAGAGAAAGAAGCATGCTTCTCACCAGTGAGCTATACCCCTTTAAAAAGCTCCAGTAACCTTGAATATTGGGGTTTTTTTCTGTAAGCCTGAGAACAAATGGTTATCCTAAACTTCTAACCGTCCCTATAAAAATGAAATAAACTACAAAGTACTTGAAGTGCTACTGTTTATTAGTTCTAATTAGTTCTAAGCTAATTAGCTGGCTTGTCAAAAACAGCCTAGAGCTGTTAAAATTTCAACATTGCATCCACTTCTTTATTCACCATCCTCAATATTGGTAAATATATAAGGGTAAAATTTGCTAAACTAAGCTGTTCTTTAACAATATTTGTCATTGAATAAATAATGCTCCTTCAAAGACAATATTCTAAGTCTTTCCTTGCTTTCACTCAAAAGCCTTAGAAGTCAATTATAACCTAAAATTGTGTAGCCTGAAGAAAAACTGAATATACTCATTAACACATATACTCACCTGGCGAAGAAATAATAAAACTTTGTTACTTTTACATTTAGAATTAAGAAAGGCTTTATCAAATTATACCAATAGTCAATCTTCTGTAGAGAAAGGAATCATGTAGTTAAAAAATTTTACATAAACTCCTGATAGAGAAAATGCCTTACAAATCTTCAGGAGTTAGAGGCTGCCTAATAAGATGATGGTTTACCTTTCTGTATTGTTTTTCTTCATTGTTTTAATTCTACATGCCTTGTGCTGGTCCAGCCATCATCATTTTATGCTGCCAAAAGTTGCTTGATCACACAGGCCAATGCGGAACTCAGCAACATCCCCTCAGAAGTCTTCTTTCAAACAATCCTGCCATAGGTATCCGTGGGTCCAGCTCCTCCCCTGCCCACTTTGGTGCTAGCATTGCCTGCCAGACACAACAGACAGAGATGGCTCCCTCAGTGGCCCTTCACATGGAAGGACACCACCAAGAGAGCTCAGCCAGGTGCAACCAGCACCAACAGAAGCCACAC
>VZZY01000060.1:0-20040 GCA_013400335.1 Eurystomus gularis
GGCATTCCTTTAATATACGGGGGTCGGACTCCCACACTGACTATTAAAGACTGAGGCAAAGAATGCATTTAAGTACATGTGTCAGTATGTACTCTAGCAGCTCACTTTTTGATCAATTTAAACATATATTTTATTAGGTAAATTCAAACTTTCAGACAAAGTACAATTACCTTATTAGGAAATGGAATGTAATCTTTCACTCAGACCCTGAAGTTAATGTAGGTATTACTTGACAAGCTTGCTTATTTTGTTTTCTGGCCATAAATTTCTGATGCTGCTCTGCTTCAAATACAAGAATCACAGAATAAAAATAATTAAAAACTGCAGCTTGGTTGCTGTGCAAAAATTGGTAAGGTACAAATCTTTACACCTTCAAATCACTTTGTAGCTTCAAAAAGCTTAAGGCTTGAACAGACCATTAGGAAACTGTGTCTGACCTCCTGTAGATTAGACCCTTAAACTGCACACTACCTCTGGACTAAATTCAGCCAGTATTTGCCACGATTGAGAGACAGGACAAAGCGTGATGCAAGCAAGTGTCATTTTATTGTACACAGGCATTCCCTTATATATGCTTATATCGACTGCATGTTTTAAACAGATTGGTTATATAGACATATTTTGCTTATACGGCAACATCTAATTGGTTACAATACATTACCTCGTTAGTACATAAATATCAAACTAAAAACACATTCCAAGGAGTCTGTCACCATAACAATTCATTCTTTAACTTTTTTATGGCAGGGCGCCGTGACCTTATTTACTTTAGTTAGAGGTTTGTTTGTCTTTGTACCCTCTTATCTTCCCAAGGTTTCTTGGCCATAGACGCCAGTGAACTTTTACTAATCAGTTGAATGGTGTCTGAATTTGTTTTGCAGACTCCTTTCTACAAGTATTAGCCAACTAAGCCACTTTCCAGCAAGTTACCCAGTCTAGATTGCAAGAAGGTAAACCAGCAAAAACCTACCCTTTCCCCTTGATAGTTCCAGAGCTTAGTCACTGCTCTTAGGAACTACTGCTTTGTTCTGTTGCTACAGTTGCACATTTTTAACTTCTATCCATTTGTTATTGCATCTCTCACACTAGTTTAGTAAACATGCATTCCACAGAAGAAAATGGACAGTTAATGCAGCCACTCCAGAGGCTTTTGAAAGAACTCAATAGCATAAATTCCTCAGGTTCTCCCTAAAAGGCCTTTGCCTTTTTAAAAATCAGTCTGACAACATTTAGCTATATTTCCCCGATGCTTTAACATCCCTTTTAAAATACATTTATCAAAATTTCAGGTTTCTTTCTCTTAATGGTTTTGCCAGTGCCAATAAGCAAGCTAAAAAGCTATGAAATACTAACATACCTATGTCTAATTTGCATGCAGCCATTTCAAGGTCTATTTTGCATTAATGACTTCCCTTTTTCCCTGTCTTGCTTTACCAGTCTGCCCTCACTGTAGTGCAGCATCCATAAATATCATTCCATTACCTATTTACTTGCAGACTGTAAACAGAAATGCTGAATTATGGCTGCTTCTAACAAAAAGTCTTCAGCAGATAAGGATTGCTTAATCACTAGCTAGAATGAGATCAGTTCACCAACTCTTATCCTGTCAGCTCTGAATAGCTAACTCTGGCAAATAACAAACTCCTGTGAAGTTGAGTACCTCCTGTCCCCCAAATCTAGTACACCTGCACAATTATTTTTTCCAGCCCTATTACTTCTACTTAAGAAATACCACATTGCTTGTTTGCTAGCATCTGTTTTCCTTTAAGCCAAAATAACTTACACTAATACGTTCTTATCTTATAGTTCTTTAGTAAGGGAATCTCATTTTGCTTTTGATATATCTTTCTTGGCACTACTGACAGGACAGCAAGCCTACTCATGAGCCCTAAACTAACATGAGCTCCCAGTTCAGTAGTCAATTTTGTTCTGTTTGGCTCTTTCCACATGCCACAAAGAGGAGAAATATCATTTATGATCCAAAGGCAAATTTCAGCTAAAAACAATACTAACAAAAATAAAATTAAAACTAGAGTTTTGGGGGTTTTTTTGTAGAAGTTGTAGCACCTATGCACAGAGCAGTAAAAGTCCTTCTGATCCTGTCTTGGGTCTTCAGTTACCCCTACAGTACAAATATACCTTATCAGGCCATGCACATTATATTAGTCCCACTGTCGGGGGGGGGTGGGGGCGGTGAAATCCAAACCTGCCTCTACTTACACAAAACCTCCAAGGAAGTCATAATCTTACTCTCTCTGCTAATCCTCCCCTGTTTGTAAGTCTTTGTTCTGCATGGAAGGAAAAAGCATTTGATCAGAGAAGATGCCCTGAGGTTAGGGGAACAGGTATTGAGCTCTATTAGCAAAACCCCATAGTCAAAGCAGAAGCAGCTGGTGAAGGAGACTTACAAAGGTAGGTCTAGATTTTCAGCCCCATCTCCGCACTGTTTTAAGCAAAAGGAAGTGTCCACGTCAAGCTACAGTTTTAGTTACATATATAGCTTCTGCTCTTAAAAAGTTTGTCAAAAACCTTTTAGTAGAGAGTTACATTCAGCAGCTTTTTATCCTATACATACACCCTTTTATTGCCTTTTTTCTCTGTACAAAACAAAACCTACCTTGCTTTCAAAGATGTTCAACTTTGTAGCACAGAAATGTCCTGAACTCAAGCTTTTGAAAGCTGCTCTAGGAGCTTTTTTATATGGAAGATTTTGAACTGTGTTTCAGCATTCCGCCTCCCACTACAATATACTCTTGAATGTTGTTGCCTCCTCTTTTTTCTATACTTGCCTTCATTTAAAGCTTAAAACTGTATCACACCATATCAGTGCCTTAAGTCCCCACAGTGCTGCAAAATGGATGTGAACAGAGTAAGACAACACAGGTGAGAACAGGCAAGCACTGCCTTTTTCCACTTTTAATCCACAATTTTCTCATTTTGAGTCTCTGATGATTACTCCATCTACACCCTGGCATCTCACCTGGGGAAAAATGCAACTTGTATCTTTGGATAGGTACTGCACTTTCAAAAAGAAGATTACAAAAAAGGAAAGAGTGCAAGCTGAGAGCACATTGAAGTGACATCTTACAAAGACTGTAGTACCTTAAAGTCCCCCACCTGTTCCTCCCTGGTTTTATCCATTACTGTAAAGCAGAAATATATAACCACAATTACCTGTTTCCAGATAACAAAAAATAAATAATTTTCAGGTAACAAATAAATAATTCAAGAACAAAAGCCTAGTCATATTACTGCCTATAATGCTAGAGACTATGAGGAGTCACAAGGAAATGCCATATCTACCATAGCTAAACAAGGCAGTAGTAACTCTAGGTGACTGTTCCCCATTCTTCAGAACAGAGAATTATGACTGGTATTGGATTCTGACCTTACAGAACAGTTACAAAATACATCTTACCATTTCCCCTCTACTTTTATAGTTAGTGTAGTAACTGGTGACTTTCCATGTGCAGTGCAGTCCAGGTAGGTAGAATATGCTGGAGAATGCAGCCTTCCTGCCTCCTGGCTTTTGAAACAATTACTGCAAATAATTGCATGAGTCTTTAATGGTGCTCAGGTGTGCAACCACAATGCATGTTTTAAAAGCAAAGTAACAGCAGCAGTGCAGTGTTTTGTATCCACGAATTATCAGGTACTCAGATACCATTCTCTGAAGTCCCATACAGACAAAAAGAGAAGCATGCATGTACTCTCAAGTGTAAAAGTTAAAACAACGATTGCAGCATTTGAAAGCCAACAAAAAGATAACCACACCAGGCCTCACCCTGAATTATGTGGTAACTGTTAATACATATTTTCCTCAATCATTCCCCAAAACATTCTACACATGCTATGGTATAAAAATATTTTATCAATTGCTTGCTTTATAATATGGTAACAAGCAAAAAAGAAATTATGAAGCACTTCTGATTTAGCCCAGAATAAATACCTTGGCAACCTGCTTCTCCCTGGAAAATGGGAATTGAGACTGCCATGGTAGTAATATTAGAGCAAACAATTTCTCTTTCCATTTAACAAAAAGAAGAAGAAAAAAAATAAACTAAAACAAATTTTGCATTAATGAAACCAAGAAACAGCAAATGCTGAATATATTGAAAAAAGACAGTTTTCTTTGCTCTTTAACATCACAATTTAGCCAAAGCCACCAAGCTTGTGAGACACATGGTCAGCTAGTTTACTGCATCATTTCAGGAAAACAATGTAAGTAAAGTGCACTTGGATTAACTCAGCACAGCTGGTAAAATAAACTGTTCCTTAAAAAGAGTGGAATAGGTTGAATACTTTAGACCTTCCCCCATGATATAAAACCCCACCTTTCAGCTCTTCTCTTATCATGTACAAATACACAAGTGGCATATTATCAGTTCCCCCACAAATATAATGAACACACTGATAAGATGCAGGAAGCTAACAGCAACCTGCTCTCCATTGAAGCCTCACCATTAAGCGGTCCAGATTCAGAAATTCCCCTCCCTAAAAAATCCCCGGCAGTTACCAATATAAGAAATATCCTAGTCCAGCCAGGACAGGGTTGATTCTCATCACGAGTTGGTAGGGGGCTACAGCCAAAATAGACATATGAACCAGCCAATGGGATATTCAATACCATACTGACATCATGCCTGCTATAGAAGGGCAGGGGGCGGGTCTGCTGGGGGTACACCCTGCCCTGGCTCCTTCTGTATCACTTGTTTTGTCCTGTTTCATTGCTATTAGTGTTGCCATTACTCCTCTTCTTGAGTTGTATCAAATCCTCCTTCTCTCAACCCACTGGTTTTTGTATTTTTTTCCCTCTTCTAGTTCCCATTCAGGGAAGAGATGGGGGGGTGGGGGGGTGGGGGTGGGACGGACAACAGTGAACAAGGGGCAATGTGGTGCTCAGCTCCCAGATGGGTCTAAACCAGGACAAGAAACATACGTAGAACACTAGGAACTTCTACAACCTAAGCCATGCATATGGGAAGCAAGCTTTAAGGCTCAGAAATCTAAAAAACCCAGATGCCAATTAATTTGTTCTTCTGTGCTTGCTACAGATGAACAGTTTCATCACAAAATCAAACTGGGTATATGCTGGTAGTCTTCCATAAGAGCTGAGGCCTCTATATTGGTTATGTGTGCTTAGCTCTCCATCTAGTGGGGAGCTGCTGGTTTTGGCCCCGGCATTAAGGCGGCCCTAGCTAAAGCAGGAAGGATACCCGGGCCACCAGTGGGGCATGGGCTCAGAGGTGTAAGCACTGCTCTGTTCATGTGTTCTGTTAGCTGAGTATCAAAAGTCGTCTTTGTCTTGAGGCTAGAGCTGGCCACTTTCTCCTCTCAGGAATGGTTCAGTAGATCTGTTTATTGCTCTCCAGGAGTCACTCCTGGACCACAGGGAGAAAAGATACTCTACAACGCAGCTGTGCGCACACAGTTAGGACTTCCTAGAAATATCTTCTCCCTGAAGCAGCAGAGTGAAGCAGCAAATGCCCTAAATTGGGATGCATATGAATGGCATACATAGCATACCTCCATCTACAAAGGGCATGCTCCCAAGAGGTCTGCACAGAAGCCAGTGACTTACCTTCAATTTAAAAAAAAACCAAAACAAATACACACCTCTGCAAGATAAGAAAACCAAGAGGCTCCAGACAAATAGTGGCTATGTCCACATTTCTCTTGAAGGGAGAGATATTTCTCAGCCAGTACCACTTTCAACAACTTACAAGTAATTTCACTTGGAAATACCTGGTGAAAATTACTCTTCAGCTTTGAAAAGGAACACCATTTATGTCACCATTTTACTCTTCCTTTTCCGATGCTGTTGGACTAATGTGCAATATGTGCATTATGAAGAATAACATTGTGATTAGATCTAAACTCACTTGACAGTTTCTTATTTAGTAGTGGCAACATGCATTGAAACAAGGCTTGATAGTACTCGCTGCTGTAACATTATTTGAAAGAGAAGTGATGTGCTGTCACATACTGAAACCTTGTGAATTCTTTTCTTGAGGCATGTTTGCCTTGTTATCCTACTCAGTTTTGTTTCTGTAATCAATTAAAGAATTGAAAAAGTATGAAGTTGCTTGAATCCAAAGAATGCAGCTAGATATGCAATGGGAGTTTCCAACAGCAATGCAGGTAACAAAGCATAAAAGCCTCTGAAGACTCAAATATTTGTAATGTTTTTTAAGCATCAACAGCTGAAATTGAAAAAAAAAAGTAGCTAAGTCTATTAAAATTCTGTGAATGCCAGTATCAGTAAATGTTCCACTTCTTTTTAAAGGAAGTTACAGAAGATATTTACTAATAGCAAACATTAAATTTTCAGGCTGCTATCTTTCCTGTGTCAGTTCCAGTACTATAGGCAAATCCTTGTGGTTTGTTTTTGTTTGGGAAATGGTGGCTTCCTCTTCAACAGTTGTTTACATATTTAGATGGTTCTGAAATTGTTTTTTTCTGCCAGATTGGAACAGTGAAATGAATGAAATCTTGGCAATGAATATTTTGTTGCAATAGGGCTAAATTTTTGTTATTGAAAAACCATGAGTTCATCTCCTTGTAGGATTCAACAGGTACGAGCTCCTGCATCCAACTTAACCCCAAATCCCTAAGTAACACAAATACTGTGGGTCACTGAAGTATTCCAAAGGCAAGAGAGAACATAAAGTCAAAAGTTAAGTGATAATTTGTGGATAAGCCAGGGGAACAATGAAGCTGCGATGAAGAAATGAGACAGGATGTGCAATCCTCTGTAGAACAGCTGCTAACCCAGGTTACACTGCAAATTTCAATCTGTAATGGTATGACTAGTTAAGGGAGTAAATTTACATCACTCCTAAGTTTCTATTTTAATTATGAAGTCCCTGCACTTCAATGAACTGATCAGAAGCCTAATCACAAATTTTTGTTTAGTATATTGTTTTCTGCTGATACTAGCTTAGATTACTACTTGAATAATTACTATTAGATACTGTGTATCTAAATGTTTTACACTGTTTACATAAATGTTTTGATGCTATGGTTGCCTTTAAAGTAATTGAGAGTTGAGATGGGAAAAAGGTCATCTGGAAATACTCTTTATGTAAGTACTCTGAGGATGGTGAGACACTGGAACAGGTTGCCCTGGGGGCTGTGGATGCTTCATCCTTGGAGCTGCTCAAGACCAAGCTGGATGGGGCCTTGAGCAACCTGGTCTAGTGGGAGGTGTCCCTGCCACGGCAGGGGAGTTGGAACTAGATGAGCTTTGAGGTCCATTCCAACCCAAACCATTCTATGACTCCTAATTCTATAAAATAAAAGAAGCTACCCAATGAATAGCCAAAGCTAGCTTTAAGTTCTGAAACCACTGACTTGGAAAAAGCAGTGCAGCAAAGATACATACAATACACTTGGGACTTGCTCACACTCAGTTTGGCTTTTACTGCCATCTGCTGAAGTATCAGCATATTACCTGTAGCCAACATTTCTTAATCTGCTGTTAAGAGTGCAATGCAGAAGACTATTTGGTAAGACAGGTGACTCTTGTGATTATTGGAGGTGGGCATTTAGAGTGCCAGACACCAACCATAGTAGACAGAGACCCTTATACTTGACTATGTCAGTCCACACTGAAGGGCAACAGCCACCCAATCCCTATCTGTAATAAAGATCTGGAAAATCTTCCATCTCAGTGGACTTTTTGAGAGGTGGGCAGCTCCTTCTTACTCCCAGAGCTGCTCTGCCACCACTCCCCCTCCCAGAGAAACTAAAGGATGCGATCAACTGGAAGCCTTCAAAACTTACTTGGCCAGTTGTTTTGGGACTCTGATCACCTGCCAGGTTGACGGAAGTCCATCCTATTTATGGATGAACCACCCTTCACTAGGCTTCTGGCTTTTCCAAAAATCTAACAGTACTACAAATATAAATGCATAAAACCACAGAAACAAAAATCAAGGCAATTAAGAGTTGTGGATTACACCAAACCCTTTGACTTAAGACTTAAAAATCCTCTAGATTTTGAGACAATAAGACTAGGGTGAACATAGGCTGAAAACTCATTAGAATATTACTACTTGACTGAAATGAAAGAGGAGCTAAGGTAATTCACATCAAAGCTGGAATTACAACCTGAAAGAGATGACCTCAAACTAAAGCATAACCTCTGGACAAACACAGCCATTGATGAAACTCTGCCTTGGCTCTCCATTAGCAGAAGAGCTCTCTGTGAAAACTTATCCAGCAAATCACACAATACAATTCTTACATCTGCAGACCATAAGGATGGGTAAAGAGTGTACAACACCAGACTGATAAAACACCAGACTGATAAAACACCAGAAGGGCCATTTTGACACTTCACTGGTGTGCATAAGCATTTCGAGTTAGTCCTGCTTATCACATGACACCTTTACACAGTCACTATATCTCACTATATAAGTAATCTACACAGTATTCTCTGGCCACTCCAGTTTCATAAGGTTTCTAATATTCTGTAGCGCAGAGTCCCTACCTATTAGAATCTCTTGTTACACCTCCAATGCAAAAAAAACTACTGTGGACACTTTCGTAAAATTACCAATTCATGCTGACCTAGAAAATAAAACAAAGAGCATGCTTGGCTTACCTTATTTGGCATGTGCTATGTTCTCACCACTTAGCATATCATTGTCAGAAGTTCTCTTGGAAACCCTGGTCTTTACTTCATCTTTCAGCATAGATAACTCTATGTGCTGCTGCACCAATGTAGGAGAAGGGCCAGTATTTCCTTCAGGTAAGATTTCAGACTTGTGTTTTATAAACAGAGAAGGAAAAACGCTGCCTTTCATTTAACATTTTCACTGACTGAACCTGACAATTCCAAAGCCTGACAATTCAAAAAATTCAACTTCTTTCAGGTTACTGCTTAAGAAAAAAACCACCAAAACAACAGGTCCCTGCAACACTTAAACCAAGTGGCTCATTCCAGCCTTTATTAGAATAATTAAAAGAAACATGGCACTTACATTTTCACAGCAGGACAAGCATCACAGGAAGTAATGGCCTATAAAGCTACAGTAATACAGTGGAAAAAAAGAAAAATAAATAAACCAAAACTAAAAGCTTGCTGCAAACATTACAACTCCTTCTATGTGGAAACCATAGCTTTCAGGACAGCAGAGTTCCATGCAGAGGTAGCAACAGCATTATTCTAGACTCAGAGACTGGGAAACTGTCACACCAAACATGGTATCACCTAATTGTGTCCTAAGCCAGAGTGAAAGCAGAAGGTGGGGAAATGAAGGTGGATTATTTGTTTGGTTCTACTCAGCTCCTTTTTTCCAGGACAGCAGGCAGCTGATTGCCTCCCTTCAGACAACTAGCTGCGCCCTCATTGAGCCATCAACAGCTGCATGCTCATTGAGCCATCTGGGCCTCCATTGCCTGTGCTGTCCATTCTGGAGCTGTCTGACTTATCTTCTCCAGCAGGTTGTTAACCTGGAAACACAGTGACTGAATCTGCTTGTCCCAAGTTGGCAAAGCTTCACGAGCTGAAACAAACAGACAAAACACAAAAAAACACCCAACCCATACAAAACAAAGTAAGTCTTAGCAATTATTCCCTTGTCTTTTCAACTGCCATCTTTTTTCTGCCACTGCCCTCACCTACCTCAGAGGAAGACTTCCTTGCAGCTACATCATGCTAATTTCTGTATTTAAAAGCTACAATGACTTTTCTGTTACGAGCCTAAGTCCTGCATTGCAAAGCAGAATTCAACAGAGAGCTTCCTGGTGAACCTTGTAGGAACCTACAAGGAGACTAATGGAATAAATTCACGCTTTCCTGGGGGTAAGAGAAAGCATAGCAGGGAGGGTGGGTGAAGTGTGGTCCTCCATTAAGGCAAACCTCCTGAGCACAACAAGACACAGTAAGCTCACTTCAGATGGAAGATATTGAGAAACTTCCTTATCCTGTAAGGCAGCAACTCAAAAAAACTCACTCCAAAGAGTGCTAAAAATATAAATTACTGTGGTTGAACTTACTCTCAAAATGAACAATTCCGTCAATTTGATCTATGAATCCATTCATGCGACCCTCAGTTATCATCTGAGAAGCTATCTTCTCTGCCTGAAATAATGAAGAAAGATGTCAGAATGTTAACTTCTTTCCATTCTGAAATAAGTTAAAAATTATTAACGCTTTATAGTCCTTATGGGTTTTTCAACTGCAGGGTAAGACCCACAGAGAACACTAATTATAAAATGATTAGACTGTCCTGGTTCAGCTAGGATGGGGTTAATTTTCACCAGGAGTTTCGAGGGAGCCACAGCCCTCTGAACACCAGGGGCTTTGTCCTGATCTGTACCCTCTAGGTCTGCTTTACATCTTTTGTTTCGTACATTGTTATCACTATTATTGTTGCTGTTGTTGTTCTGACTGTTGCTTGTGCACTGCTGTATTAAATTCTCCTTATCTCGACCCATGGGGTTTGTATTTTCGCCCCTCTCCTGTTCCCCTCTGATGGTGGGGGGACACTGGCAATGTGGTGCCCCAGCCTACAGCAGGGTCTAAACCACCACATAGATACACTGTCAGTGGTATCTAACTCTACTATTGTGCATTACACATAATGTACCTTTCCTTCTCCTAAGACATTCTGGATATGTAACATTCCTCATGATATGGAATATGTAATTATTTCTTATTATTGAACTAATTTTTCCTGAGATTTACCACTGCTATTTTCTCAAGTCTCTGATGCTCCTTTTTTTTTTTTTTTTCAAAAGATGTAGAAAACTGATACCTTAGCTGCAGGGATCTCTAGTAATGCTCCAAGCTCTTCAAAAGTAATGTTGTTGTAAAGTTTGCTTGCAGATAGTAAGTTGTGTTCAATAACAGCTCTATCCAGGATACTGGAACCTTAGGGTTTAAATGAGAGAAGAGAGAAAAAAAAAAAAAAAAAAATCAGTAAGATTGAAATACTGGGTTTATATTGTAGAGCAGATGGAAAATGCTTGTTTTCCTGAGGGTTACATGTACAGAAGGTTCTGATGCATCTGCCTTGCATTAGTGTTATGCTACATAGAAGAAAGCAAACAAGAAGAAATGAATGGCATGTGGTTAATTTTAAGACAGGCAGCTTAAAGCTTTTTATTTAATTTCCAGAATAATCAAGTGGAGCCCTTGGTTTTGCTAAAAGACTTAATATCTGAATTGAGGGAGTTTGACCTCCTGTGATCAGATACTATCTTATCAAATGGAAAGACCATTGTTTTTTCTTTAATTCATTACAGCTCTCAGGGGTACAATTAACCTTTTACTTGTAAGAGTAACCCTCTTATTACTTGTACTGTAGTAAATCCTCATCTAATTTCTCTCTTAATAATTTAACTCACTTGCCCCTTAACCTCTAGTTGAAGATAACAGCATTCTTAAATATCAACTAACTTGCATTCTTTTAACTTGTATGGACAAACAGCACAGGTTATAAAAAATAACAAATTGATCCAAGGAAAGGACTCCAGCTTGTAAGTACCTTTCATCAGTTTTCACTTCTGTGATTCCATGGTTGTTTATTTGTCCTTAACCAATTTTGTTCACTGGGATAGTTTTCCTGATCGGGAGATATTTCATGCTTATATATTTTTCCACTTCAATAGTCTAATTTAGAAAATTGAGATCAGTGTGTTTAGGATTCCCGTGAAGTCATTACTTCACATTATTTCTCCCTGTTCAGAGGTTCCAGGAAGATGTCAGTGAGATGGATCAGAAAACAATTTGGAGATAGTCATCCCCTCACTATCTGTGATCTTCCCGTCAAGTCAGGAAGCAGTTCAAATAAATTTATCATCTGCACAGACCATTTATGGCCTACATGCACATCATGTGTTTCTATGCATCCTATTTATAACAGTGCCTTACAACTGTGTAAGCTCAAAAGGACAGAGACTCCTAAGTATGAAGCAAGGTTAGAAATACTGGGTGGTTGTCAGTGAAGAGGACTGTATATTGACAGAAAACAAGATTTTTACAAGTTATCTAAGAGTATTTCAAAACATTAATAGCCAATCAGAAAGACAAACTATGGCTATACTCATGAGGGTAACATGCTAGGAAGCAATTTTAAAATAATCATATAAGCAACACTAAATTATTTTCCATCACACTTCTTGACTGCATTGCGCAAGTCTAACTCCTGTGGATGAATGCCTAGCATTAGAGAAATATACCTAGACTTTAGAGAAATATGTACCATCAGCTGTAGTTGCTTTTTGGTGAGGCATTAGCATAGCTGCAAACTCTTGTAGCTGATTTCCACGGATAATTCTGTCAAGATACATTTTCTCCAAGATCCCATAGGCTGCAAGCTGCTGGCATCTCTCATCCTTGAAGAGCGTAGCAAGCATGCGAGAACGCTGTTGTCCTAGGAGAGTTAAGAATCCTCATAAAATCATCGAATATTTAGAGGTAAACAACAGAAGTTACCATCATTTTTTCTCAATACATGCAATTAAGCAACAAAGCTCTACCAAAGAAGAAACTCAGTTGTGTTCTGTTTGCCACTATCTTTTGTATCTTTAGCCAAGATGCCACCTTCTCGCTGGCAAGGACATAGAACTAATCCAACACTTGACTTAACAGCATGCCAACAGGTAATTTTGACACCACGTTCACCATTTTAGATCCCTCCCCACAAGCAATGCACCAGCTGACTTGCTTCAGGGAATATGAAATACCCCTGCTGGCTTTTTAATACAAAAATGTAATGTGTAGTTTACCTGCTGATGCCAAAATAGTGCAATGCAAAGCATGCTTCAATGCCTCCAGTCGCTCAGTTTCATGGACTATGCTCTTATAGGAAAGCTCATTGTATCTTTGGGCAGCCTCAATGAACTTTCTTCTGTAATCAAGAACTCGAGCATAGCAAACCTAGAAAGAAAGTCTGTCTCAGAAAAAGGACATTAAAAGGGGTGGCTGACATACCAATGTCTATAAATTGCCACATTATCAAGTGACAACTCCTATAAATACAGCTCTACTGCATCCTAGGAAAATCTGTGTCTTCAACAATTAGCTTGACTTGTAAAAGCCTTTGCTAAAGTATCACATAAAGCAATTGAAAGGGCATTTCTCAGTACTATTCACATATTTGTCCTGGTTTGAGTTAGAACCAAACCAATTCTGTCCAGTGATTTTACTTTTCAGCTAAGTCTTTTCAAACTAACTACACTTTCTGAAGCTATCAGCATGTTTTTGAAGACAGTGTCTGCCTTCTAGTAGTGATAAAGCTTGATGTTTAGAGTTACTACCAAGGATTGGTATGCAGACTAAGGTCACTGCTAACTCTTGTGTACCACTTGTGTACCACACTGCAGGGTGCAAAAAGTGAAAGGCCGCACCTGTGGGGAGGAGCTTGGTGACGCTAAACTGACCAATGAGGTATTCCATCCCACATACACCATATTCAGTATAAAGCTGAGGGATCACAAGGGTCTTGACCCTTCCCATTGGCCCTTCACTGGCCTTCCCTTCCTGACAGCCTTTGGGACCCTTGCCTTCTGCTGGCCTTCACTTCTCTTGGGGGCCTTCTGGCTTTCTTGAACCTTCCTGTGCCTTTGATCCCGATTTGCGCGTTTCTGAACCCAGTTCCTGTCTGCTGCTGAGCCCAGTGCCAGTGCCTGCTACAGCCTCAGTCATGACGGTGACGTAATTGCCATCAGGGGGAGGTTGGGATCAATACTGGTTTTGTATATATTTTTATATATCCCATTTTATGATTATTATCATTATCTTCATTAAAGCTGTTTTAGTTTTCTTTTCTAATCCGGGAGTCTCTCTCTCATTCCACATTTGGGAGGGGAGGGGGCCATAAGTCTCTCTCCCTTATCCTCTTTCTCTTCCTCTATTTGGTGGAGGGAAGAGGGGTTAACAGAGAACGTCTGCTGTAGGTCTGGTGGACTGAGCCTAAACCTTGACACTTTGAATTGCAAATATCTATACACTGGAAATTACGTAAATAAAATATTGTACAGCTGATATTGTACTGATGTAAGTTTCCTCTTCACTACTGACATTGGCAGCTATTTATACATTTCAAGGGTTTGCTTTTCCCTCTCAGTGCTGTAGCAGCATGTGATATTTCTTCTCTCCCTTTCTTTGTGCTTTTCTAACACTTACAGAAAATATTTCACTTCCAACTGAGTCCATGCTTTAAAACATAGCATAGGAGAGAAAAAAGGAAAAGGGAAAACCAAGAAAGCAAAACCACCACACTCTGAGTTAGAGCTCATGGCACATCTGCTTTGTGTTGTAGAATATTAAACACCACCATACCTATTGGTACTGTCACACTACAGTTATCACTGCTTACACCAGTTACTAAAATGGTTTGAGAAATTAGTGAATGAACTATGTACACAGTAAACCCACAAATAAGCAGAAAGGCCATTGGTCATTTTACTACTTCAGACTTGAAGGTACTTTTATGGATGGGATTCACTACTTAATTACGGGGGGGACTTCTATTGTCCCTAATATTGGATGCCATCTTTTTCCTCTCTTAGATTTACAAAGGTGGAGGCAATATTTTCAACAATATTTCAGATGTTTTGAAGCCTAAGTTTTATTTTCAATTAGTAAAGCTGGCATTTAAGGAACCTTTATAGACGTATCTCCAAACCATAAGGAATGAGCTGTTTAATCATCACCAAGATGTGGCTATCAGGATCCCAAAACCGTTTAGAAGCTTTTCCCTTTGTCTCCTTTCTCATTACAAAAATTTTAGTGGCATTGCATAACAACATCTCAATGTGGAATCATCTCCCTTTAGAAAGAGAAAGCAGTAAAGCATGTTAGATAACCTTATAATGGATCTGCAGCTGTTCATTAGTTGATTCATTCTGAAGCAGGGAAGCTCGATTAATGTAAGCCTCTGCCTGAACTGGGTCATCATCCTCCAGATACAGCCTGGCAATTTTCAGGTAGGTCTCCAGTTTATAATCCACATTGTATTGTCTGTAGAAAACCAGAAAAGCAAGTGCTCAGAGTTGCTCCACAACCACCCTTGCTCTTAGCTGTTCTAAATATATGACTCTTAAGCACTTGGCAAGATTTGCTTTATCCTGTTTTCTTCTTCCTGAACACCAAAATTAGTGCTCTCTGTTCAGGGTAAGGAAATTTGAGATGAATGCCAATACAGAACTGGCTCCTACAAACATCAGTGGAAATAATGCTGTCCACCAAGACACCCTAATAATCTGCTTTTAGTGGACTGAAGTTTGCCGTAAGTGTTGAGCCACTTGAGTTAAAAAGCAAACTTGCAGTGGAACAAATAGGTGCTAAATAGGCAAACCCTACAGCTATTCCTTCAAATGCATACAGGAAAAGAGGATAGAATGGACAGCCAGAGAAAAGTAACAGCAAGGGCTCTTGACCTAAAAAAAAAACCTCAAACACTAAATCACAAACAAACAAAAAACCTCACCTGTATTTGTTAATATACAATTTCAAACTATGTCTTCATTTTGAACTGTAAAGGTGAACACATAGAAGAAATACCACCTTTCAATAACCATAGAACTTCCCCAAAATAATATCAAAAAGGCTGTTTGCCAACAAGACTAATAAATAGTGCAAAAATTCTGGCATAGTATTTTGACTAAATTGTTTTGTGTACTGTACAGTCATCAAGCTATACTTTTGTCATCTGGCAGTAGTTACAGCTGAAACTACTGAAACTCTGGGAAAATACGCAGCCCCAAAATTCTCACTTGTTGGTCTGCATATGTACTGTGTAAGTACCAAGGGAGCAAGTATATTTAACAATGCAGAACTGTGCCTAGCACAGTACATACTTTTGCCCCGTTTCCAAAGGGATCCCCACCAATACTTGTGCTGCATTTCTCCAGTCTTCTTCCTTCTCATAGATTGATGCAAGATGTTGCCTTATTGAAGCGACCTAAACGATAATAAAATCAATAGCAAATACTATAAAATTTGAATGGTTCTGTATTAACTTTCACAGTATCTATTCTTGTTTGTAAATGCCCTCAAATACCCTTGCTTCACAGACACAGCAACTGCACCCGCGCAACTCTTTCCACACAAGAAGTCCTTTCTAGGACTCCTAGATCAAGCTTTAATACCAAGTTTTTTAAACATGAGTGCTGATTTGCAGCATTTCCACTTAAGCTTGTGACAAGATACAAGGAGTTTATCTTTGGGCAGCCATAAGCAGTAACTTTTTACAAAGCTTTTAAAAAGATGAAACAAGACTTTCAAGAACTGAAGTACCAAGATTCACAAGATACATCATGCCTGGGATATATGAATGAGGTGAACTACAGTTAGATCCTTATGTATAAACTTCTACTTTGTAGAGCAGCTGTCAGCAGGTAAAACATCAGTGCTTAGAATCTGAGTTTTATAAGCAGAAGTGTGGTTAAAAAAAAAAAAAAGAAATCAACTGAGGTCTTGGATTGAATTTATGCATAACAGTTTTATAAGCAAGCCTGTTCAGTTAAGACTTAAGAGTAAAAGCTGCTTTAAAAGACAAGATAAAGAGAAGCAAATACAAACAATGACAAACTGCTTTGCTTTTCTTCCCACATATTAGATCCTAAAGGCTTTTTATATAAACATCTTCCATAAGAATTCTCAGATGATGGTGACTACTCATACAACAAAACCAAGAACTGAACTGAAAAAGAACTGCAGCACATCAGTTATCTAGAGCTGGAATTTCAAGAAAGCATTTTTTTCCTGGTAAAATGATTATGGCTAAAATACGCATATAGACATATTTATTTTGAAACAAAAGCTACTTGTCAAGATGCTTCTCGCTTGGCATCACTTGCCTGTTCCATTACTTGGTTAAAATACAATACAATGAGTACCAGTCTGTGTCTCAACAGTAGCTTCAGTAGCTCAAGTATTGTTTCATTTTAAGAAACCATTTTCTGCTAGCAGAGGCATTACATGCCCAGCATCCTGATGAAGACACATCAGGAAGTCTGTATTCTTTTCACAGTCCTAAATACTCTCCGCATTTAGCTCAGGTTTTGCATGTATAGGAATGCAAACTTGAACTCCTAAGTAGGAATATCTATTTTGAACAGCTTTTTTAAAAGACTTTACATAGTCAGCAGATAAAGGCAAAAAAAAAACAAAGCCAAAACAGCAAACCAGAAACCCTTTGTCATTGATCTCTCACCTGCTCTTCAAATGAAATTACTCTAGGCTGTATCTTTTCCAAGGTGAAGTGGTAAATTTCTTTAGCTGTGCTGTCAGGAAGACTTGGAAGATGGGTACAGAAATCTGTCAGTAGCTGACGTGAGATCACTAGACTGACATTCTCATTCACCACTGGTTCAGAAACACATGGAAGAAAAACAAGATGGATGCAATGATTGACAGTGCCTTAAATGTAAGTGATCATTTGCTTTATATTACATCTGAATATTTCAAGTTTTTAAATCTATATCACAAGTGAAGAGGGTTTTCTATTTTGTTTCTAAAAAGTGAATTTTCTTCTCTCAGAAATTGTTTACGCTAGAGGTCACCAGAGTTCTAACCCCTGACATATAATGAATTTCTCACTTTTATAGTTTAGAGAGATATTTCATTCTGAATCACTGTTCTCAGTTGCTGAAACATCTTGGACAAAGTAAACTTTTAGGCTAAATCTCCCTAAGTTTATTCTCAACTTAATAAATTACAACAGGTATAATTTATAGAGCTATTCAATAAGCTAAACATCCCATACAACACAGAAGACCCCTAGCCATTTCTTCTTGACAGTTTTTCAAACTAACTTGAGACAGGGGAAAGAGGTTATTAGTTTAAATACTGCTTGGCATCTAGTATCAATTCTAGCATTCAACAGAGACTACTTTATGCTTTCATCTTCTGACACTGTCACTCTGACAGCTTGGAAAGTTATAACTTAAAAAGCTTAAAAGTCCATTTTCCCTTAACTTTTGAGTGTGGTGATGATGGCTCCTCTTATAGTTGTGTTTGAGTTCACACAGGACCAAAATATCATGCATTTATGTAGCCTCATGTAGAGCTAACAAATATCCAACGCCACAGATCTCTGGCCTTCACTCAGGTATGCAACCGATTATAACAGATGCACTTACTTGCTTCTACAAAAGCTTTCAAAGCTTCAAGTTGTTCTACATCCGACAGCTGAATGGCTTTTTCCAATATTTGGCGGTATCTGTCCGTAGAGTTAAAAATAAATAAATAAATAAAATCACTCACAACTGCACATTTTTTCACTGACAAGTTCTGTTTCTCTGCCTACTTTCTATGCCAGAGCCCTACTTTTGCTTATATTTTCTGTACCTTTGGGGTAGGAATTTTCCAAAGTGTTTATGCTCAAATGTCAGGAACATTCACCTGGAATTGGTATCTGGATCTTTTTAAATCCCGGGATTAGATTTTCAGATAGCATAGTTCATCATTTTGCTATCTGTGAATGTATTTGCAATTTTGAAGGTTTAAAAAAAAAAAAATCATGTTGCTAGGACAGTGCACAAAAAAAGTAATGAAAACTGTATCACTCAGATTAAGATTAGTAAAGTTAGTAAAATTTTCAAAATTCTATATTCAATGAGAATAAGAAACAGTGTTGGGAATAAATAATAGGTTATGGCCACTTGGCAAGAGCACAGTAAGTTTTTATTCTATAAAAACAGCAACTCCAGTTTTCATGCTTCATAAAGCTAATTAATTCAATTTTGGCTGGGCCATAACCTCAGAAGTACTACATTTGCATCGAAGCCACATTTTGAGGGAAACTTTTCCAAGTTTTAACATGAAACTCCTAAAAGTGAAGCAATTTCTCTAGTAAATAAGGAACTGGACCGGGATTTGAAAAATTTCTGTTGACCGATCGTCATCTGACTGAACCCCGGTGGGAGAGAAAAATCCATGGGTCATGTTGCACTTCAAGCAGCTGAAACCCAAATGTTTGCCATCCAAAATACCCACCTAATGAAAATAATAATAATAATGGAATGACTGACGTATCTACAGCAGTCGAGGAAAATAAATTCCCTGACCTAACAATTTCGTGCAGCCAAGGGGCAGGCAGCAGAAGTCTGAGGGGCTGCGGGCAGACAGCACGGAACTACAGCCCCGCGTGGGAGCCTGCGCTAGGGCATCACCAGCGCAGAGCAAGCCACCATCAGAAACGACAAATAAACGACATAATTATTACATGAAATCTTTCTTATTTTTATTTAACGAAACGCGGCCGTTGGGCGTCAGCCGCCACGCCCGCCCAAGGCCCAGCCATCCCCTATCCTGCCCCCCCTCAACGGCCGTAACCCCAGCGGCCGCTCACCCGTCTCGCCCTGCCATGGGGAGGCCAGCGCCAGCACTCACTTGCCCGCCAGGTCCTTGTGAGAGCCGCTGGAGTTCATCAGCTGCGCTAGGTCCTGCCTCACCGCAGCCGCCATCTTCGCCAACCCGCTGCCGTCCCCCCCGGCAAACCTCCTCCTACTATAGAGTCACGCCGGTGGCAGGCTAGAGGGGCCGCCGCGAGGCGGTGTCACGTGGCGTGGAGCGTCCGGACGGGCAGAGCCCGGTCGCGGGGATAAAGCTCGAGCAGGCCTCACACCCGCCTCCCTCCAGAGCCGCAGGGCGGCACGTATACAAATATATACGTATATAATCGCGCGTGGGTGTGGGCGCGTATCGACGGCCTCAATACAGGGCAAGGCTGGATCCTCTCCGAGTGGCGCGCACAGCCCCGGAAGCGAGCGGCCTCGTGCGGGTGGGGTGGGCCCGGAAGTGCAGGGCGGGGCGGTGCGCGCTGCGCCGGCGGTTGCCAGGGCGGCGCGGCGCAGTATTATGGGATGCGGCGGGGAAATGGCGCGGGGCGCGTGATTTTGAACAAACACGGCGGCTTCGTCGCGGGTGTTGCCGCGGCCGCCAGGCGCGGTAGTGGAGGGGAGGGGAGAGGAGCGGTGGTCGTGCGAGGCGCGGAGGAGGAGGAAGAGCGCCCGTCCGGTGAGTACGAGGGGCGGGAAGGCAGCGGCGGGGAGACGAAGAAGGGGGGCGGGCACGGC
>VZZY01000060.1:20102-55656 GCA_013400335.1 Eurystomus gularis
GGAAGGTATAGGCCTGGCCCCGCTGGGCGCGCTCCCCGCAGCAGTGCGAGTTCCTGGGCTGCTCCACTGACCTCCCCGGGCTTGTGGGGACAGCCGTCCCCGTCGCCCCTGCACCGCGGGGGATATGCGCTCGACGAGTCTCATCATCGCTGCTTACTGAGATCATCTATGCCCAAAACTGCCACGGAACGGCGAGGTTAAAACGGACCCGGGGAGCGGCTGGGGGCCGGCGGCGAGGCTGTCTCCTCAGATTGGGGGTCCGTACGGGATCCGGTGCCCCCGCCTTCCCTGCCAGTCCGGAAGCGGTTTGGGTTGGACGACAGGGCAGCTTGGGGGGNCGAAATACAGTGGCGGCCGCTGACCGAGCCTGGCGGCTCCCGGCCGCCCCCACGCCACCCACCGATGAGGTGAGGCCCCGGGGAGTGCGCCGAGGTAACGGCTGAGATGGGGAGGTGGCCATTCCCGGCGTCGCTGGATACCAACGGTCGCGGCCGCTGGGGTTCGCGTCGCTGGGCCTGGAGCCGGCGGGGCCCGGCTCCAGTGGCCCACGGGACACTGCGTCGGGCGGTCCCGGGCCTCTTGCTGTGGCGGCGGGGGGGACATGGTGGTGGCTAGCTTAGGCCCGCGAACGTTCTTCTCGCCAAATTTGCCGGCGCAGGCCGACGGAGGAGACCGGGCTGTCCACTGAGGATCTGCTGGGGCCGCGCTGGACTTGATCCGGGCTGAGAACAGGAGTACTGCCTTTGTCTGCGGGGATGCTCGCTCGGGCTCTGCCCTGCAGAGAAGGGTGCGGTGAAAACGGCGTGAGGTGTTTTCCACACTTCCTTAACTCACCCAAGTGCGAGGTCGTACCCGTGCCTTCAGCGTACAGCTGCACGGCCGTGGACAGCTTCCAAGTTCAAAGTGAATTCAGCTGGACCATCTTTTGGGACAGTCTCAGCTTCTCTATTAATCCTCTTTGCTCATTATGAGGTATATTGTAGGTCAGAATGTGTTATTAATTGGTTTCGGCCTTGACTTTGAAGCACATCATGTACTAATTACATAACATTTGATATGGAAGTCTTGTCTTCTGGAAAGCACTGTGGCATTGAGAGCGTGTAAAATTGTCCACTGGTCTGTAGAGGAGGAAAGTCCATAGTCTAAAAAAGGGGAAAGTTCTCAGGCTTCAAGTGAAGAAAGAACAGATATTTAAATGATGTTTCATTAGGCTCATTCTTTTGAACAGTTGCTTGGAATATATTACAGTTATTGTAGAAAATACTGAATATGGAAAAATAATTTTGAATTCTTTGTAATGCTTACGTAAAGCTGGCAGTAATGCAGTGCCTTGTGTGTGTGGTTAGCTTATTAACAATATTGTTTTGGCAGCAAGAAGTATAGTGGGTTATCAGCTGAGAATATTTCTTCTGTTGGGGAATCCTTTTGTAAAATGAAATGTATTAGACTTTTTTGTTGTTCTTCAAGATAGTCACTTTACATATGCATCAGCAAGTGGTAACTTGGTTGCACGCCTTGTACAGGCTTGTATCAACCTACAGAGAGATGTATGGCTATGTAACTTTGTAGGTCAAGCACTCATGGCCAAAGGCTAGCTTGGAAGAGTATGTTAGCAAACAGCCCAACTTCTCTGTGTTAGTAAGGTACTTCATACTTTTTGTGATGTAGTATGTTTCAAAAGTGTTATGTAAGGTTGATAGTTTTTGGTATATAATCTGAACAATCTGTTGTTGTTTGGTTGGCTTATACTTCTGTGATGTCCAAGCTCAGACAGTTTGTAATTGAATGTTCTGAATGAGTTCAGCTAGAATTCTCAAAAAGCTTTAGCTGGTTTCAGATTGAGCATCTGCTAACCACAGATAAATTTGAAATGTGGCGATGAAGAGTGCTGTCAGATTTCAGCCTTAGAGACATTGTTAAATGTTGGGATATCTTTTATTTTAGTTTTTGAAAAGCAGTTGAAGCCTCTTAGATTCTTTTCTCTTACCATTGTTTGAAAAATATTTTGGGGGATGGAGAAGAAATGTAGATTGGGGGTGTATGTTTTGATTTCTGATTCAGCAACAAACTGTGCTTCCTTACCTGTAAGTTACTCTGCTTGTGCTTCTGTTCCCTGCCTGTGCTACAGAGGTAGTGCTTTCTTACTTCACATGCTGTTAGAAGCATATCTTACTGTCCTACAGAATTCATATACTAGAACGGTGGGATTTGTAACAATTACCTAGGGGATAAAGTCATGGTTGTTTGGTTTTTTTATTCTTAGCTGCAGGACCTCCTAATAAGAAGTGGAAAACATTTCTTGAAGTCTTGATTCAAGGGTTTGTATTTTACCAAGCCTTAAATTTAAGTAGCTTGATTTCCTCAGTTGCTTAGAAAACCAGTAAGTGGCGTGTGGCTTTCAGTACAGCCTGTGACTAGGCTTGCTCACTTGACAACATTAGAAAACATAAAAGTTTTCCTTGCATGAGAAGTAATAAGACTGCTGGAATAATCCCTTGATCCATGGTGAGGGTGCATAGCTAAGTAATGTGAGAGATTCAGGTTTCTCATGTTCCAGATCTGGATGTAGATAAGTGGCTCTAACTCTTACAACTTGTGTGTCAAGTGTCACTCCCATTTATTTGGGAGATGTGGCTGTGCACTGCTATAATCCCATGAGTGCTTGTAGATGGCTGTACTCTTTCCTGGCAATTTCTTCCTATTTGGTGTTTTCCCTTTCTTTTGTACTTTGTAAGTGCTTAAGCAGCTACATGTAGACCACAATTAAAGACTGATCTGCAT
This sequence comes from Eurystomus gularis, assembly GCA_013400335.1. NCBI lineage: Eukaryota > Metazoa > Chordata > Aves > Coraciiformes > Coraciidae > Eurystomus > Eurystomus gularis. Next base: position 22,884 of record VZZY01000060.1, read on the forward strand.
TAGCACTAGCTTGGCTTTTGTTCTAGGTTGGAGTGAATCTACACAAAATGGCCTGAAGTAGTCTAGTGTTCTGCCACCACTGAAAAAGTTGGTTGTACCCCTCCCCTTTCTTTCTGTGCAGGGAGTATAAGTGCCAAGCTGGGAGGGGAGGGAGGTTGCTGGGTTTCCTCAGCCCCTTGACCCATCAGGATTGTTGGCTGTGGTGCAATTCCTTGGTGCCGTTCTGGAACTCATAGCCTTTGAGCACACTGACCAACAAGAATTTGCTCACTGCTTTGTGAAGTAGTTTTCTTTCTGCATCAGCAATGTCGAAAAAGCGGGGCTGTGACAGCCCACATTTTGGTTTGGATGGCTAGTTTTAACCCACTTGGGTTCCCTCATCTGGGTTACCCTTGCAGCAAGTGTGTGCTAGCACAAGGAGGAATGTTTGGAAATGAATAGGCAGATGCCAAAAGAGGACGGGAGCTTTAGCAGCAGTGCTGGTTTAATACACACAGGGAATTGGACTATAAGGAAAGTGATACTGCTGATCACATGCACACAGTGGTCCAAATAGCAAAGGATGCTATTTGAAATAACACTGCAATAAAGATATCGCTAGGATTATTTAAAACAGTAAATTATAAAAAAATATATCAAGTTCTTGTTTTATTATTATGTAGTTACCAACTTGTTGACAGGTAAGGTTTTTTGCTGTTGGTTTTTCTTTTAAAATTATAATGGAAGCTTAAATTACCCAGAATTTGCCAAGGGAAGAAGAACCTGCTCATAACTGGTATGTGGGCAAGCAGTTGGTTTGGTTTTTTTCCTCCACCCATTCTTAAAAACAGCTAGCACCTCTATTATAAACATTGCAATAATGACATGGGCTTAATCTTTCTTCCCATAAAAGAAAAGAAAAACCTGACCCAAAACTGTAACTGTGTAGTATAAAACTCGTGTCTATATCATTTGATAACTGTTACTTCAAACACATATGAGTTTCTAATTTGCGCATCTTGCCCATTCCTCTGATGTGCTGCACACAGTTGTATGTACAGTGCATCACATAGGGAGTGCTTACTTAACAATGTAGAGTAATGGGAAGGGAGTGGTGGTTGAGTGAATTATGGTTGCCTTGGGAACTATTATTTTGAATTTTGCTTCTATAGATGGTTAAATTTGTGGTGAAGAACCACTGGTATTTTCTTAGCATTCCTTGTAACCAAAAAGACTGGATGCTTGGATTAGTTACATATTCAGCATTTGGTAAGGAGTAAGGTTGGGATTTTTTACTTGCTATAGTTTACCATTGGTATTGTATTTCATAAATCTAGAACAATGATCCTCTGGGTAGTGTGTGAGTTACCTCCATTATTTTGTCTTCTTAGAGAATGGGAAAGAGAATAGAAATTATTTTATCTGTTCCACATGCATATTTTGTTACTGTGCTAAAATGATTTGCTTTCACTTTGCTGCTATGTATGTAAACATGCTGAGTTTGCAGTCTTAGATGATTAATTTTTCCACTTACTTTGTTAATCATCGTTTTCTTACAGATTAATCTTTTTTTGTTTCATGGCATGTTTTTTTTTAAGGCAATCTTGAACTCAGTAAGCTTAGACAAAAGACAGTTGAAAAAAAAACGCAATACTGAGTGATTTTTGTAATTCTTTGCTTTACAACAAAACAAACCTTTTCAGTTTAGGGACAAAATATAGTGTGTCAGAGAGAGTAATAAAACAAGGAATACATAAAATGAATGACACTATTTTACCTATTATTGAAATGGTAGCAAAATTGAAGGATGTCAGTTAATTAGGAGAATTGTAGTACAGTAAGATCACATATATGCAGTTGTGGTCTTTCATTTGATAATGTGCCAGCAGTATGGAATGAATCTTGGGTAAGATACGGTTCTGTGAAGGCTTTTCTAGCAGATGAGAAAAAAACACGTCCAGTGTCAAGAGTTTCCCAAGAACTGCATTTCCTATCTTTTTGTGTCCTGTTGTTGATCTTTGTAAGTTTCAGTTACCTGGAATAGTTTGCTTGTACTTGGCAAAAAGGGATGGGAGAACACAGCAAACAAGGAAATGAACTAGCATGTTCTCTGTTTAGTTTTGGTTATAAAACAACTCAGTAAAATTATTTGTTTCTTTAAGATTATTTTTTTCCTTTGGATCAACTTACGCAAATAAGTGACCTTCACTTTCTTAACTGTAGCTTGTTTCTAACTTTTATAGGTAGGAGGTATTCTATGTCACTTGCAGTAGCAAGCAGTCAGGAATCTGTGGGAACTATGAGCCTTGTGTTATGTAGGGTTTTCAATCTTTTATTGGACTAAGTTTCTTCCGTTTGTGGAGTTAACATCTGGACTGTGAAATGAAGAGTGGATTTTTTCTGCTTGCAAATAATACTTATGATGCTAGTGCTGCAAACTGGCCACAGCAGAGGGACCAACAAGGCTGTAGTCAATTTAGCATCTACAATGATATTGGCAAAGGTTGTCACTTCTCTTTCTTGTGAAGAAAAAAATATGTATATGAGCTATGGATTCTCCCCGGAGAGAAGCAGAAAACATGAAAGAGGGAGGCTACTTGTGAATTTTTACCTTTGATACTGGAGTGACTGTGGGAAAATAAGAGCTCATTCTGTCTATTGAACAGGAAGGTAAGTTTGGTATTATATCAGCAAAATGGTATAGGTTGAATAAAAAGCTTTGACAAGTTGGTTCTCCTGGATTCTTAACAAAAGTTAACATGACACTGATATCCTGAGTTGTTGCACTGCCTTCTGCTTATGCTTCTATTATTTTTTTTATGTCTGCAAAATAACCTTTCTCATTGGAAGAGAGTTAATCTCTTATTTGTCCAGATAATGAGAACCTAGAGTACCCCCAGCAAATGCAGATGCTATACAGTTTTGAACAAACTGATCCATAGTCACTTTTAAGTTACATTGCTGCTGCTCAGTTGGTTTTGATAGACTGTATAGTTTGACACAGAGCTGTTTGGGTGCATGGTGCTTGTCCTGAGCTGGATTCTGGGGGAACTTAACTGAAGTGCTAAGACACCCTTTAATTCAGGTGCATCTGGCTTATTGTGGGTATATAGTGCATAGTGGAGTGATTGACTAGGGCAGCTGAGTCACAAGCAGGTAACCTGCCAAGGCTACAGGTCAGCTTCAGTGTCGCATCATATAACAACACTGTTAATCTCCAATCCCCAAAGTTATAAGTTGACAGTTGGCAAAGCTGCTTTTGTGTATACAAAGTAGTTTGAGATGTAGCAAACAGCAAAGCTATGAGCTAGGTGACTTTTCCAGCTGGTGGTAGAGCATGTATGCCATGGAAGTCAAATTGGAAAGGGTATTCTGTAAGGTATAGAAAAAGTCATAGATACATTGAGCAGCACAGATGGTGCATGCAAAGAACTCTTCCTTCCAGGTGGCTTTGGTATGCTGTCCGGAATAAAGCATTTCCAGGCGTAGAGAAGGTACAGTAAATATCTCTCTGTGTTGCCTTCAGGATATTGAAAACCTTGTAAAGAGGTACTGTGTGGTCCTAGTCATTGAAATGCTTCTCTCTGCTAGTCCTGTGTGTAAGATTTTTTTTTTTTTTGGAGGTGTTTATCCAAAAGCTTTACAGTTGGTTTTCTTATGTACACCTAATGAAACTTACAGCTTGTGTTTCAGAAGCTCTTCAACCTTTTGTCTGATGATAAATGAGACTTCAGAGGTCTGAAAGGCCTGCATTTGGTGTGGCCCATGTGGTTCTGGAGCAGAGATGATGATTTCACTGAAATTCCCATTTCTCCTATTGAATTCTCTTGACTCAAAATCTTAATGTGGAATTTCCTTCCACAAAAGTCAGTCAGCTATTGCACAATCCTGGTTAATTTGAGTTTATCCCAAAAGGAATATGGAGGTGCTTTATTTAGAGAATTAAGTGGGAGGAGGGTGGTAATAGTGTTTTTTGGCACCTGAACTAAGTCATGGTTTGCCTGTAGATGAGCTATTTTATCTTCAGTCCTTCTGCCAATAAATACATTCTGTACTTGTTAAGTGTTGTTGTGTTGAAGGCTGGTAGAGCTGCTGAAATCTGCAGCTGGAAGCATGTTTTCTGGCAAATCACTGCAATATAACTGTTGAGATGTTTGCTTTTCTTTCAATGCTTCACTGGACTCAAAAATTAAGAAAGCCAACATAGATTTCTAGGATGGGTTTAAAAAGTATTAGTGGCCATAACTTCCACTGCTGTCCAAATCTTGATAGCACTACCCTGAAACCATTGCAGTTTATAGTCTTAGATTTTTATCTGATTTTCATCTCTGCATTCTTCTAACTTTGAAAAGCAGTAATACAATTGCATAAGACATAAGGAATTAAGTTTTGAGGACAAAATGCTTTTCTGTGCCATGTTAGCATATTTTTGGAAATGAAATACCCCCTGAAGTCAGTGTTGTGTATAGTTTTGTTTCGGTTAGAATGAAGTGTGCATGCAATGTATCATATAATCATTGTGCTTCTTGATTTGCAAAGTATCAATAAAATTTATAGGTTACAGTTCTGTTGTGATGAGACTTTGCTGATAAATACAGCGCTAAAATACACTCTTGCTGAAATTGCTGGCAGCAAGCCTAATCTTAAAAGGTGCCCAATATGATAACACCTGTTAGAAGTCTGTGGGGAGCTTGATACCAAGCCTGTGACAGCAGTTTTCACGCTTCGTAAGAATGTTCTTGGTGTGACACCACTGTGTTCTGAATTCTCCTGTAGCCCCACATTCAAGAGGCATCCAGAATTTGGTAAGCAAGACCTTTATTTCAAGCTAATCTTAAAAGACCAAAACCTGTGTTTCTTGAGCCTAGTTATAAGTACTCTTCACATTTAAGTTGTTTTATTTTCACTCAATCTAAGTTCATTACATGTATATTCAACTCGGATTTTTAATGCTTTAATTTTTGCCTCCTAAACACTGCATAAAATAAAATAATTTGAAGTTATTTTAGGGGTTATTTCATTTGGTCTCACCACAAAGTTTACGTAGAACATAAGCTTAGAAATGCTTCATTAAATGTAAAGGCCTTGGAATCTACAAACACAAATATTGGATTGTTTATGGCAGGGAACACCTTCAGAATGTGTTTAATGATCCTAAGAACACCTGTGCAGTTTTGGTTTTCAGCTTTTATGCTACCTTATGTTGTGAAAATGGCTGAAACTGGCATGCAAACCAAGGAAAGGTTGAAGGGAAATCTTCTCATTTTTGGTTTCTACTTTATTTCCAGTTTGCATGAAATGCTGCTTGAAAGTAGAACGTTGTTTCCAGTTACAGAAAGCAAACCAAACTGCTGCAATGAATGTTATTTCCAATTCTTTCCTGGAAAGTTGATATAACTAAGGTGTGTACTAAACAAGCAATGTTTAAGACTTTAACCTTACCATGATAAAGCAACCTTCAACGCTCCTTTTTAAGAGAAAAGGAACATATGTGTGACATTTCCCTCTGTGGTCAACAGTGTGTGTTTGTTGGTAGTCAGAGCATAAATACTAATTACTTCCCTGTTTCTGCCTTCTTAGCCTAGACATGCCAGTCGTTTGAAAAAAAATACATTTATCAATGTTCCTACACTTCTGCAGAGCATTGCATTGTTAGATTAGTGAGCAGTGTTCACATAATAGTAATGCCTTTGCTCTTCAGTGCACTCTGGAATTTACTTAGCACCAGTGAGGATTAGACCCTTAAAGGGCACCAAGTAGTTCCCAAGAAGCAGATTTATCATCAGCTTGCTGATCCTGGTCCATCTTCAGATCAACATGAAGTCTTAAATTTTTGGTTTGCTGTGAGCCACAAATAGTAAATGCTGAAAATGTGGACTGATGACTATGAGATATCTGCGCATATCTGAAATGTAGCCATGGCTTGAAATGCACACTTATATTAGTAAAATAGTATGGTTTTGCTCTCTTCTTAATGGACATTTAACTAGCATGTCACAGCTAGGTAACAGATGTGAGCCATGCTTGGGAAGTAGTTTGACCTTTAAGTGCTTTAGTTTTCTAGATACTAATGATTCTGGGCAAGTGCTTCGAATTTTGCTGCTTTTTTTTTTTTTTCAGTAATACTACCCAGTACCTCACAGTGACTAGAATATTCTTCCTTACTGATCTTGTTTTGTAATTGGTGGTACATTTGGGTAATGCAAAATTTCTTCTTCTAGCTAACTGAGTGTTTTAAAATGCTGGTTTTCTAGCAAGCAATGCACTGACATTTAATGTAATTCACCCATTTACAATTTGTATGACATGGTGCTTTCATAAAAAACTTAGTTGTGGCTTTTTTCCTCTTTCTCTCTAGTTTCTGTTTTGCCTGAAAGATTGTCTGTGACTCATGGGGATTTTGGATTATGTACTGTAACTAAGGTTAGTGTGTGTAATCTAATTTCTGTGGTAGCATGCTGTGGTTCCTTGCATGTGAAAATTAATTTTGATGTGAAGAAAACAGCTACAGGCCACAGGATACCTGAGTCTTAAAGTGTTTTTGTAACAGCCGTTGTGGTGAAGGAAGAAGATGTGGTTGTGATGCATGCACACATGTTGAAGCTCTGGATATGATCACCTAAAGATTTTTGTGGTGAAGGCCATGTATTTCATAGCAATATGTTGGTAAAACATTCCTGTTTTGAAGACAATAGGACACAAATTTTTGAAAACTTAAGTAAAAATCTTTTTGTTTGTTTCAGCATGTCTGCAAAGAACATCTTCTGTTTGTTCCACTATGGTTTCTTGGCTTATTATGTTTTAACTGTCCATGTCAATATTTTGTTATGTCAATGGAGAGCTTAGTAACTCTTCCATGGTTGAATAATTGCAAGATGCCTTCCTCCCTCCCAAGGGGGGAAGATCCTAAGGGCTGGAAGATGTGGAAGGGGAATAGGAGCAAGTGAATGAATTGCTACTGCAGTGTTCCTACTGGATCATATTTGGAGCTCTGTTTTATGGCAGCTTCCATACTTGAGGCCTGGTAATTTTAAACAGCTTAATCTCCAAGTATCAAGACCAAAAAAAAAAACCAACAAAAAAAAACAACAAAAAAACCTGAGGGTTTTTTTTTTTCAGCTCATCAGCCTTCTAGAGTTTACATATTGCCATTATTGGAGAGAGCAGATAAGCAGAAGCTGAGAAACTGGAAAAGCATTTAAGCATCTAAACGTTGATTGCATGCGGCTGACAGTATCTCACGCTTCTTGGATCTAGGATCCATTTTGTATTTCCCTGACTCCCTCCAGCTCTTCACTTTGTTCTAATGAATGGATTTAAGAATTAAATAAGTGATGTTTTAAAATGTTAATTCGTTAAGAGAAATATGAGAATTTTATGAATATAACTTCATACTAATATTGTGGGGGTTTTGAGTTTTAAAATTCTCAGATCTGAGCCATAGCCAGCCGACAGTCCCCTGCTCCACTCCTATTTAAAAATAAATCGGTGTTGTCACATTTTCATCTTGGCGAAGGAAATTACACATTACCCCTTTTGTACTGGCTAACTGGTGATACTGTATTCTTTTGATTCCCCTCCCCCCCCCCATATTTGCATTTAAAGTCCATTGTACTTGCAGGGAACAATTCCTTGTTTGGCAGAAAAGTAGTAGTAGATAACCTTACTTCTGACCCTAGTTTACAGCCTCATTTCCCCTCACCTGGCTTAGTAAATTCCTTGAGAGATACTGCAACTACTGGTGTTCTCCCTTACACTTCACAACTTCTTAGACATGCACCTTGATTTTCTTAAAAGCTAATAATGTCTTCTTTATTGATTTTTTTTGAAAAGACTTGGACTTTTGTGGCACCAGGGGTGTGTGAGGATGCTCCTAAGTTCTTTAATGCAAGAATTCTGTTTCTGGTTTTTGGGAGCTGCAAAACTATATCCTGTGTTACATGAAGCTTTTGATTTTGGGGGTGGGGTTTTTTGTACTTTGGTGCTCATACAAAAGCTGTTACTGAGTTCATTTCCCTATTTCACGCTGAAAGTGACAATTCAGAATGTAGTTTAAAATTAACATTGCCAATGACTTAAGGCAGATCTGGCTAATGTTGTTAAAACTGTCAAGTTATGCCAGAGTCTTCCCATGATTGAGCACCACTGGGCCTGTACCGTGTACTGAGAAGAGAATGGGAACTGCTAATGGTCAAAAATGGTGACAAGTCCCTTAGTCTTCTGCTTCATTGTAATGACCTTGCTAACATGCAGCACCATTCCAGAACATCCTGTAAAGTTGGTCTCAGCAGCTATAGTTCTGAGTAGTCTGAATGCCTGAACAGTTCTTGCAGAACATAGCCTTGCTGATGCTTTTGTAACATACCCTCATGTCAGTGCTGCATTAGAACTGCTCGTGGTTGCATACTGGAAGGTTATCTATTCTTAGTGAAATGGGGGCACTTCTGGAGGTGCAATAAGATGCAGTTAGTTACTGTGAAATACAGATATAGTTATATCTTGCATCTTGTTTACTTGTTTGCAGGTCAGTGTGCTTTATTGATTCTACTGTTTAGTGTGGCTGCTTTGCATGGTTTACCAACAAGGGTGTTGATACAATGGATCTCAGCATGTTAACAGTATTAGTTTCTTAAGGATTCTGTGCTGATGTACTAGTGACAGAAAAGCAAAAAATGGATCAAAGTTCACAGGTACTTGTCAGACACTATTCTGTATTTTTGCCAAAAATGATGACATTCTTTATCCTCTTGCCTATAAATTCCCTCTACCATTTATGACGTTATATATTTATATATTATTCTTTGTGAGTATCAAGTATAGAGATCTGTGCTGTGGTTAAGATGATCAGAGGTGGTTGACTCAAGTTGACCTTTTGTCCCCGACCACCTGATAGTACTCAGCATTTTTCAAAGTTGTTGCTCCAAGACTTTGCTGTTGATATGCTTTAGTCCCTACTCTTTTTTTTTATATGCCTTTGGCTGGTTGGGTGTCCTGAGCTATACTGGGACATTCTTTTCTAAACAAATCTTTTTTTACATTATTTTTTTCTTGAACTTTTGTTGTGCTGGTTCAGCCATCATTTTATGCTGCCATCAGATGCCTGATCACACAGGCCAATGCTGAACTCAGCAACATCCCCTCAGAAGTCTTTCAAACAATCCTGCTATAGGTTCTGTGGACCCAGCTCCTCCTACTGCCCACTGTGGTGCCAGCATCACCTGCTGGACACAACAGACAGAGATGGCTCCCTCAGTGGCCCTTCGTATGGAAGGACACCACTGAGAGAGCTCATCAAGATGCAACCAGCCCCAACAGAAGCCACACCCAACAGGAAGCTCCTCTGACTGATTGGCTCCTGGTTGATATAATCCTGGCCTTGCCCACCACCCCAACCACGACCACCTGAGTGAGGGCAGAGAGACAGGTGGGCCGGGTTCTGCCTCTGGACCATGAAGCCAATAGGGAAAACAAAACATTTTGCTAGGTTGTGACTCTTTCACAGGTCAGCTCCAACTTGGGGCCCACAGCTCAGGCCCCAACACTTCAACTTTTAGTTTAGTTGTATGGCTAGTATTTTGTAAGCTAAAATTTATCTATTCGGCATCTGGTCCTAGAATTTTTGTGGAGTTCCCCAGTCTGACAGGTATGCTTATTCACTTCCTTGGTTTAGTTTGGTTTTTTCTTCAGGTTTTGAGCTAATGCATCGTTTGAGGAGTTGTAGTTACAACTTGCAATATGAAGTGACTCAAAGCATAATTGCTGAAGTGAAGGAAACTTTCAAGTCTTTTTAAATAGTTGAAATAGCTAGCTAGGAGTCAAAATAGCTAGCAAGGAGTCAAAATAGTTAAGATCTACCCTGTTGTGAAGATCTCAAAGCTGTTAGAATCCTAAGAGATTGTCATGCTTTTACCATTGGAAATCACTTTAGTAGAGAAGCTGGAAAAATGGAAACAGTGAATGTTTGGTATAAAAGCATTAGAAGAAAATAAACAGCTGGACGGTTGAGAAATCTTGGCAAAATACCTAGAAGTAAATTCTGCTGGGATGTTGTTGAATCTGCCTTCACCGACAGGAGCCTCTTGTATAGGTAGGATGAGATTTTCATTGTTGTGTGAAACAAAAGTTGGATTTGATGATCTTGAAGGTCTGTGCCAACCAGAACGATTCTATGATTTCACATATCTATTTCAGTGATATCCAATAAGCAGTGACAAAATGGAACAAATGGGTTGTGTTGTGGTTCTTTTCTTGCTGTTGTACATGACACTAGCCTGAATATGTTAATGGAAGCCACCTGTAAAATGACGAGACCTAATAACTGTGAAATCTTCCAATGTGGTGGCCATAAGCTGTTAATTCAGTACCCATGTGTAATGTTTATTTTCTTTTAACTTCTCAGTTTCTTGTTCCAGGATTGATGTAATACATTTGTTTTCCTTCTGAATTCTGACTTGCAAGTGGTTTGTCTGAAGTCAGAATGCTATTTAAAACCCTGACTGTGCATTTTAGTATAAGTATCTTTCAACTAGATACAGGTATTTAATAACCATTTACTGCTTTGTAGCATAACCAGATGGTAAGAATGAAGAATATAAATAACTGTTAAACTGTATTAACTAATTAAATATACGTAAGTATTTTTTAGTCATACTTTTAGGGAATAACATGTACAAATGCAAATCAAAGGCAAGCAATTTAAAATTATTTGTCATTACTGAATCTGCTGATTTTTCAAGTATCTGATTTGATGATTCCCTGTTTTTCAAACATGGAAGCAATAATTATTTGGATTGCCATTCACCCTAGGTGTCTTAATGTCTGGATCCAAACCCCTTGTGCTTGTCAGTATAGAACAGGATGCAGTGGGGGGAGGGTTTGCCCAAAGTAGTTTGAAGTTGTAAGGTCTAAGATGCAAGCCTATGCAGCCTGATGGGACAATAAAGCAGCACCACTCAGGAGGAGAGCTGGTGGCCTTAACATATGCCGAAACAGTCTGCTTTTCCTATCTTTTTATAATCCTGTGTGCAGTTAACCACTTGGACTTTTAAAACAGCAATACAATACTTCTACTAATGTGTCCTTCACTATAACCTGTTTTGTCTAGCACCTGTTACCAGGGCTGGCAGAACTGTAGGCTGTACTGGCATTACTTTGGGGGAAATGCTTTCTGAAGGAGGTATTTCTGGCAGTGACATAAAATAACTGTATCTTTACACGGCTGCCAGCAAGTGAACTGTGTGTGAGTTTGACCATTGGTCAGCTGAACAAGATCTTTCACAGCTTAGGCTCCTTACGTATTGTGGCAGTTTGATTTGGCTTGTACTCTGGAGGTGAGGAGAACCAGAATGGCACCCTTCACAATCAGGAGGGCTGTGGGCTGCTCCAGCACCAGCCTCCTGGGCTCAACATGGAAACTATGTAGATTACATGGGAAATTTTTCCCCAACCTTCTACCTTGTGGGTGAAATGCAGCTGTTCTGTGCAAAATGGAATCACAATAACTCTGGAGGAACCAATGTCACATAGTCATTTGGTCAGTGTTTTTAATGGCACAGTTCCTCAATTATGAATGTTGCTTAGTTTGAATAACTCAGGTCTGTTTTTCTGAGCAAGTATGAAGCTGAATTTGGAAGTCTTCTTGAGCTTATGATGAGCACTCAAGAGTGTGTATGCATACCCACAGTGTGCTCACCTATTCACGGCCCGGACATGCTGATGCGGTCAGCAAGTGGGGAGAAAATGCCTTATTACGCTGATCTGTTTTCAGCCTCTGACAGTGATACAGTTTTAGAGGGAATGGTGGATTTGTACTCTAGACATTTCTAGAGTCTAGAAATGTCTAGAGACATTTCTTCATAAAGACATTTATAGCAATGTCTTTAAGATTTCTCAAGTGGGAAGTGACTCTCGCTTTGAATCTCACTGTAGGGTTTTTTTTAAATATAAATAGGTCACTCTTACTAGTCAGCTTAACAAAGTCTGTTTTCTTTCAGATTACACAAAACAAGGAACACCTATTGATCATGTTTCAAATTAATCATGAATTAATATTTTCTTGTGAGTATTCAAGAAAAAATATTTTCACAGTCAACATAGAGGAATTACCTATTTATCTTGGAAGGTCAGGGCTTTGGCTCAGTCCCGGCATAGGTGGGCTGCTGATAGAGCTTGTGGCATTGTTTAATGCCTGTCATTAGACAGCTGTTTGTTTTTCTGAGATTTCCAAAATGTGGGTTTGGAAAAAAAAAAAATCCCTGTTATATCTGGTGTGGATAACAAGTCTCTTCAGGCAAGATAACTTGCTAATCAGTGTTGACATGTATGAGAAAAGCTATTATCATCTGTTGAATTTTTGAAACAATTTAACTCTTGCTTTGTATTTCAGTAAAATTACATGTCTATGAACACGGTGTCTGTATCTTGGGGGGAGGAACATTACTTTGTTGTATACCATGTTGTCAAGACTGGATTGGTAATCCACAGCAAGCCAGTGCCTTGATTTGACTTCAGTGGATGATGTTGAAGAGGTTTGATATAAATTCTTACTGAGAGTAAATTCAGCTTAATGTGTTACATGTTGGTAACGTGGGGTTTTTTTTGTTATATCCTTCCTGTGCATGCACAGTACCTTCAGTCTGAAAAAAATACTGCTACTATATCTTCTTTGGTAATATTATTCATAAAGCCTTGAAAATGTCTATTTTCTGGAAGCCAATAACTTTTTTAAAATATTATTGCAGTACCTGCTCCAGTCATCACTGCCACAACTGCTAAAATGGAGGTCGTTTCAGCAGAAGTCAACAGCTTGCTCCCTGAGGAAATAATGGACACCGGTATAACTCTGGTGGAAGATGACAGCATTGAGGCAGTTATCGTGTCGTCACCAATGGGAGATTCTATTCCCATGGAAACAGAACTGGAAGAAATAGTGAACATAAGCTCCACCAGCGACTCTTCAGTTACAGCCACAGTCACCACAGAATCAGTTACTGCACTCAGCAGTCACTCAGGCGATATGACAGTGAACATCACAACCGCAAAAACTGATGTGAATGCAGTAGTAAAGTCTGCTTTTCCAAGTGGCCTCCATAAACTTGGTGCTCAGACCCCTGTCACTATATCAGCCAATCAAATTATTCTGAACAAGACTGCTGATATTAAGATAGGCAATCAGAGTATTAAACCAGATGGGCAAAAGCTAATTGTAACAACTTTGGGCAAGTCTGGCCAACCTATTGTTTTAGCATTACCCCACAGTCAACTCCCACAGGCACAGAAAGCCACATCCCAAGCCCAAAGTGGAGACTCCAAGGTACAAGGCCAGCAGATCAAAGTTGTTATTGGAGGTCGGTCAGAAGTGAAACCTGTTGTTGGTGTCTCACCTTTGACGCAAGGAAGTCAGCTGATAAACACTGTGGCCCAGCCTTCTGTTTTGCAGACCCAGCAATTAAAAACAGTACAGGTAAAGTGAGGAGTTGTGATGAAACATCTTAAAAACAAGTTTGTTGGCACAACTGTTGTCCAGTTCTTTCACTGATTGACACATGGTTGCTTTCAGCCTTTGCATTTATTCCTTGTATTAATACAATGAGCTGCTCTTAGCCCATGCTTTCACCTGTGGATGCATTTACCATTTTATGCTCTTTAGCTACTGTGTAGAAACTTAGGATTTGCCTCAGAGAAAGTGACCCATTAAAATTCAGTAAATTGAAGAGAATTTTCCCATTACTTTCATTTTATAAATTCTGCATGCTTTCAGGAAGACTGAATTGAATTCTATATTGAAAGAACTTTTGTTCTTTATTCAAAGTGTATGCTGCTTTAATACTTTATGAAAGAGTAGTGTCTACCTTTTAGTTGTTTGTTGGGTTTTTTTTCAGAGAGCTTATATAAATAACTTCCACTTGAAAGAGAACGGAAAGATATATCTGCCTGAAATCTAGTTAAGCTTGTTAATAGATACTGATAGACTAGAAGCTATCATAAACTGGACACTTCAAGGTCTTCTTCCCAATGTCTGGCATGGATCTTGAGATATTTGAAACCACAGAGAATCTGCTGGGATATGAAAATGTATTGAAAATATTTGGGTCATGAACCAAAGGGTATGATTTTCATTTGGCATGTGGCAGAGTTAAATGTGAATGACTTTGTTCTAGTTGGCAGTGAGGCAGAAATAAGCATTCAAGAAAGTGAAGGAAAAGTAAAACTCGGTGTAGGTTATGATGGAAAACTATTTTACAGTCTAAATGAAAAGAGAAATTAAACTCTTAAGTATTCTAATAAAAACTAATTTACTGCACATGAAAAATGACAAACTTTAAAGAATTTTATTAGCCAAATTGTAGATTCCCTGACTACTATTTCATGGCAAGCAACTGTGCACAACTGTCTAGATGGTTTGTTTTAAAGCTGCAGGTGATCCCTTCACCAGTTTCCTCCGTTTTTGTTGCCACGTCATACCTGTGGAAAACATGTTTATTGATGACTGTTTGAAAGATATCAGTTTTCTTAAGTGACTTTTATTTTTCTACCTTGATCATTAATGATGTAGTTGTCATTATAGCTTTCAAAAAAGCCTCTGCTCTTGATTCAGCCTAGCAATATTTAATAGTGAATCAATTCCTGTTGCTTGGCTTCAGTGACAAGTGACAGATCTGGAAAACTGAGGACAGTGACTTAGCTGTGATGTGCTTTTGCTTGCATGAGGTGACCTATGCCATCAGTGACTGAAATACAGTGACTTGGCAACTACAGGCTCCTTAATAGAAGTTGTTATAAATGAACTTTCATCCATTTGTTTTGTAAGTCTAGTTAATTGCAGTTTGAGTAAATTTGTTTTGTTGTGGTCTCTTTGTTAAACCTCTGCTTCCATTTGCAAAACAGTTTGAATTGTTAACACCTGCCGTTATCGTAGAATCATATCATAGAATGGTTTGGGTTGGAAGAGACCTTAAAAGTCATCTTGTTCCAACCCCTTGCCATGAGCAGGGGCACTTTCCACTAGATTGGGTTGCTCAAAGCCCCATCCAACCTGGCCTTGAACATTTCCAGGGAGGGGTCAACCACAGCTTGTCTGAGCAACCTGTTCCAGTGTCTCACCATGCTAACAGTAAAGAATTTCTTCCTAATATCTAATTGAGATCTACCCTCTTTTAGTTTGAAACTGTTACCTCTGGTACCATCACTATACTCCCTGGTAAAAGAGTTCCTCTCCATCTTTCCTGTAAACCTTGTAAGGAGTCTGGAAGGCTGCTATAAGGTCTCTCTGGAGCCTCCTCTTCCCCAGGCTGAACAATACCAACTCTCTCAGGCTGTCCTCATAAGGTAGGTCCTCCACCCTCATGATTGTCTTCATGGCCCTCTGGATCTGCTTGAGCAGATCCATGGGAGCCCAAGAGCTGAACACAGTATTGAAGGTAGGGTCTCACAGAAGCAGAGTAGAGGGGCAGAATCACCTCCCGTGACTTGCTGGCTACACTTCTTTTGATGCAGCCCATGATGTGAATGGTTTTTTGGGCTGTGAGTGCATATTGCTGGCTCATGTTCAATTTTTCATCCACCAGTATTCTTAAGTCCTCCTCCCACAGAGCTGCTCTCAATCCACTCATTTTTCAGCCTGTATTTGTGCGTGCGATTGCCATGAACCAGGTGCGGGACTTTGCACCTGGCCTTGTTGAACTTCATGCGGTTGGCATGGGCCCACATATCAAGCCTGCCCAGATTCCTCTGGATGGCATCCCTTCCCTCCAGCATGTTGACTGCACCACAGCTTGGTGTTGTCTGCAGACTTGCAGACCTACTTGCAATCCTGCTGTCCATGTTGCACTGGTGCACCATGTGGCACCAGCCCCTGAGGAATGCCACTCATCAATGATCTCTACAACTACCTGAAAGGACATTGTATAGAGGTTGGTGCTGGTCTCTTCTCACAGGAAATTAGCAATAGAACAGGAGGGAATGGCTTCGAGCTGCAACAGGGTAGGTTTAGTCTGGACATTAGGAAAAATCTTTCACAAAAAGAGTGGTCAAGATACTGGAATAGGCTGCTCAGGGAGGTGGTTGAGTCACCATCCCTGACTATGTTTAAGGGTTGTTTAGATGTGGTGTTGGGGGATATGGTTTAAGGGAGAACTTTGTAGAGTAGGTTTGATGGTTGGAATTGATGATACCAAGAGTCTTTTCCAACCTGAATGATTCTATGATTCCACTTGAACATTGAGCCATTGACCGCAACTCTTTGAGTGCAACCATCCAGCAAATTCTTTATTCACTGAATGGTCCATCTGTTTGAATCCATGTTTTTACAATTTAGAGACAAGGATGTTATGTGGGACAGTGTTGAATGCTTTGCCAGAAGTCCAGATAAATTATGTCAGTTGCTCTTCCCTTATCCACCAACACTGTAACCCTATTGTAGAAGGCCACCAAATTTGTCAGTCATTATTTGCCCTTAGTGAAGCCATGTTGGCTGTCACTAAGCACCTCCTTATTTTTCATGTGTCCTAGCATAGTTTCCAGGAGGATCAGCTCCATGATCTTGCTGGGCACAGAGATGAGACTGGCTGGGCTGTAGTTCCCCAGATCTTCCTTTTTTCCTATAAGGAGAGGAGTAAGTAAAAATGAAAAGCAAGAAGGCAATGTTGCGTTGGTTTTAAGTACCTGATACTGCAAAGAAGATGATGATATTAGTACTTCCCAGACAGTCCTTTTCATGTAGGAAATTACTGAAGTTTCAGAGGAATATATGAGGCTAGGTGAAAGATTCATGATCTACCCTATCATGAACAGCAAGGGAGGTAACCCACACTTTTTTAGAGTCCCTGGATTAGAACATGAAGTCATGCATTTACCTCTTAAACCTTTCACTGAGTGGAAAAGGAGGCTGTGAATGCCTCCCAAGGGTCTTGTGTAACACATTTCTCGTGGCTTTGTGAATCAGGTATTTCAGATGCAAGGCAGCACAGCAGTTTGACTTGGTGCTGAAAAGTGAATTGGTAAAAGAATTAATGACAAAGAGCTCTCTTCGGTTCCCCTTATATCCTCACTGTTGTAGGGGCTTTGCAGGTGATTAGAGAAACTCAGCCTTGCTGTAATCAAATTGTGACATTTGAAATCTCAGCACATGAGAAAAGGCATAATTGATAGAATTGAGAAAAATGTTCCTTGGAATCTGGATCCCTCTCTGATTTACAGTTTTAGTGGTATGAGGCTTTGGGGTGTAAAATGTGGCAGGACCTTGGGCTTCATCTATATCCAGACGTCTGTCCCTTGGCAGCTTGTCCTGATTTAGTTGAAACCACTACCCTGGATGTGTGGGCAAAACTACTGGGCAAGTGCATCCACTTTCAGCCTGCATACAGGCTTAAAAACAGTAATGTGCTTGCTGGTGTACTGTTTTACCCCAAGTGCATTAAGCAGGAGTTTGGCCTTGCAGATGACTCAACCAGATGTCCAGACCCATCGCAATTGTCACTAAACTAGCCTAACTTGAACTTGTCTTGTTGTGATGACTGGCTCTGCATTTCAGCAGTTAAACCTTGTGTCCATAGCATCATTGCTACCATGGCAAGACAATGGCTAAGCCATAATTGTGGCTTCATCTTAGCATGGAAAAATGACATTGTGCACTCCCTAACCTCAGAGCAAACTCTCATTCCTAGCTCAGTTTCTTCATCTTCCACTAAGTACACTGTTCTCGTCTTCTATTTCTAGGGTCCCTGATAGGGTCCCTGATTTTTTGTGTTATGTCAAATATATATTATATAGGACATGGCTAGATGGACAGGCTCCCATGAGGTCATCTAGGGAGTGGATTTATAGTATTTTAGCGCCTTTGCAGTAGCTGACTATGTGGGCCTTCACCAGTAAATGTGAGGTATGCACCTGCCTTTTTCTGTATGAATAGAACACGGTTTGACAGCTGAAAACAAACTCCGGCTGTAGAAACTTGCTAGTTCATCTGTTTAGTGGAGAGTGCTTAGGAAGACAGATTGACCCTTGAAATAAAGATGCTTGCACGTAAATCTCTTCAATTCTCTAGGAGGGAGAAGGTTGGTGTGTGCTTCTAAAGATAATAATTTTCTTATGGAAGAGCTTGTTGCCCCGGGAAATACTTTTGCAGTGTGATTCAAAGTAATTTGCAGAGAGCATGCTTAGCTTACATAGGCAGAGGAATAATCTTAAGCTTGTTGTGATTAGTACAGGCAATGGCAGAAGGCTCCTGAGAGCTTGCTCTTTCTGAAGCATCAAAGGGACAGTCTGTTACCTTGATTATTTCCTCTAACTTCTTCATTCTCTACTGAAATGAGTAGCAAGTTTCCCACTGATGCCTCGAAAGCTCTCATAGGTAGTTCGCTGGGGTTATTGGCTCCAGTGGCAAAAACCTCAGGAAGGCTTGCTTGGCAGCAAGTAAGGGCAGGAGTGCACTTGAGGACTAAGGGCTGTTCCTCTCCAATAACCAACCACATCTGAGTTTTGCCATGTTTCCTAAACCCTGAGGGGATTCACTCATTTGTTAGACCTCCTGCTTCATAAACAAACAGTTCACCCAAAAAGCAGGGGGGGATTTATCTGAGGATGATATTGCAAGTTGGGTCTAGGAAGCAGGGCTACTCATGTTGACAGCTATTGTTTTGGGATTTTTACATTTTTTTTCTGAAAATACTTAATGTTAACAAGTAGCTAGTATTCATGTAAGACATCATTTAAGCACATTTATTGACTGTTACTGGGAAATGACTGCAGTTGTCCAGAGCTGGCTATTCCTGCTGGGTGTTGATCATGTTCTTACCCAGACTTTGCCCTCGCTTCAGAGAGTAAAAGCAGCAACAGTCCAGTTACAGTAATGCCTTATGGCAGGGTAAGATTAATTTCAACAGGATGGAAATCACAAATCAAGCAGATGAGATGTGGGGAAATTATCAGAAATTAAAGTGTGTGCAAATTTACCAAAAAAAAAAAAAAAAAGATAAAAGTGCCTGCTCATTTATCAACTGTGTATGTGCTAAGAGAACTGAATCCTTAAAATGTTAAAATGGCTTTGAGTTACAATTGTAAACTTGGCTGTGAATGAAGCTTCCTTCTTCGAACAACTTATGTTTCAAAGTTTTAGATAAAATATCTCCAAAACAGCAGCATTTTTTTCTTCTCTGCTTAATTTTAAACCTTTATTATTGTATGCTACCTATAAAGCAGCTAATGTGGCTTTTGTATAGCATATTTGGGCAAATTACATGCCCCTGACAACGATCTGAGGTGGAGGTTTCCTCTGGGGAATGCTTACACTGTAACTATGGAGTAGCACATGTCTTCCTTTAAATGAGGTCTGTTTTCCGGCACTGCCCAGTGTCAGAGCTGCTTATTGCTGGCTTCCCTTGGCTGGGCACAGCTCAGGCACCCAGAGGTGGTATTTCCTTTCCGTGGGAGGTCAGAAGGCTCCAGTGCCATAGCAGCTGAAGCTCTGGCTTCCCCAGCCATGCCATGAGTGTGCTGCTGGGAGCTACAACAGCCTCATGCATGCTCTTTGTGGGGCAGCTGGGGAATTTGTTTTGTGCTATTTAATATGTCAAATGTTTTGGCATTACTCTACTGTAAAGGGGATGTTTTCAGTCAGCAAATTCTATAAATAGGGTTTTCTGTAGGAAAATGTAACATCCAGTCTACTCAGTTGCCTCGTTTAAGCACTCACAGCTTTCTCAAGCTGTTAGAAGTAGCTATCATCTCTCTATCTTTGCATGACAGTGAGATTTCTCCAGTTATCTACTTCAGTGATAACAGTGGTTCTGCGCCTTTGAGAGGTGGCTCCCCACATGGGTGCTAATGTTGTGCCTCTCTGATATTGCTGGAGTTGGTGGCTGGTGCCCATGGGATGTGGCTGGGTGTGTGTGGTGGAGGAGAGGCAGTATGGGCCTGACCCGTGGGGTGGGTAAATGTAAGCGCTTCAGTAACGTCATGCAGCACGCTCACTTGGACTCAGGGAAGATCCTAGCAATAGTCTGGATCTGCAGGCAGCCTCTGCAGCCAACACATTAAAATAGTCTTTTGAAATAAGTCAACCTTTTAATTGAACTATTCATCAGTTGGATACCAGTGTATAGAAAAAACTATTAGGATAAATGCATCTGGTAGTTCACTTCTGTCAGTGTGGAGAAAAGGAAAAAGTCTTGTTTAAGACTTTTTAAAGACTATAAACCGTATCTTATAAAGATTTCAAGTTGAAGTGATCCCTCTCATAAAATTTCACATACATGTTCCTGGTCCAGCTGTGTTTCAGGAGACTGGATCACAGATGGAAAAAAAGACTCCCCTGTATCTGGATTTGGCCAACTGATTTGTCCTTGGCTAGTGAGTACCCAAAACTTTCAGGGACTGAGAATGCATGTACTTTCTGCAGAAGGCTGTTTCTCTATTTGCAGAATAAAAGTGTGCTACTAAGTCAGAATATGTCAAGAGAGCAGTAGTTGTCATATTTAAATCACTCAAGGAACAGGTTTTGTCCTGGTTGGCTGAAAAAGAAGGAACTTCTTTTAAAGCTTCAAATATTGAGAGTTGTGCATTTAATATTAACATTTTTATACTGACCAACAACATGTAAGGAATAATTCAGTGTTTTGAAGACGAGAGATATTTGCATAGAGAGAGATCTTACAAAAAAGCTGTAAGGAATTTGACTATCCTGCTTTGGTGGCTGGTTTTCTAAAGTGGCATGGATGATATCCTAGTTCTCTCCTTAGTGAGAAACTGAGGTGAAACGTGAGACAAGCAATTATTCTTCTATTTCTGTGCAATCGTTGCCCTTTTAATTTTCTAATGTACTTAATACAATAATATAGATCTAAAATGCTCAAGTTACTTTAGATCTTTTTTCCTCCATCTTTCAGATTGCAAAGAAGACTCGAACCCCAACTTCTGGCCCAGTGATCACCAAGCTGATCTTTGCAAAACCAATCAATAGCAAAGCTGTTACAGGGCAGACCACTCAAGTGTCACCAGTCATTGCAGGTTGTACTATTTGGACTTGGTTTGCTTTACCATTTTTGAAAAGTTGTTCAAAGAGGTGGTGACTGTAGAAATTTTTCTGTATCAATGATTTTCCTGTAGTTTCTGTTGAAGTACCTCCAGCAATTGGAAAAAAAAAAATAATCAGCACAGAGTTTTGTTGGTAGCAGACAAATGTAGTCATTGGTACCTTTACATTTTCCTCATTTAGAATTAACTTTGTGATTATAGAGTTTGATCATTTTGCTTTTACTGTAAGATGATTTTGCTTTCTGGATTTTGTGAAGGAGAAAAAATACCTCACAGACAGAGAAAAGGCTACTTGATAAACAGAAAGCATTTGTAGATATATAAATACGCAGGGGAGAAAGGAGACGTGCTATCATATTACTTTCATTTGCTTATAGTTGGACTTAAATGTAGTACATGCAGGAAAAAATGTTTGAAAAAAGTGAGTAAAGCAATGTTGTTAAGTTGCTCACCTACTTCAAAAATAAGCATCATAGAAGAGTAAGAAAGTAATTAAGGCAAATAAGAAATGGTTTGTCTCTGGAAAACAAATCTGTCTGTGTCCTTTAAAAAAAAATTAAAGGAAAAAAACAACAGTGTAGTCAATTGTTTCTTATGGCAGTGGGACTGATGTGTCTGTTGCTAAATGCACCATTGTGTGTTGCAAGTAACATCTGACACATGTAAATTATCTGGAAAGGACAAATATAGGAAGCCAGAGTCTTCTTCAGAGCTTTGAAGGATGTCTTCCACTGCTTCCAGATTGACCAACCCAAGCAGGCCTAAAATCTTTTCCACATATTTAAACAAATTTGTTAAGCAGAACTGGGACTTGAGCTGGTTTTAAGAAGAATGCAACTCTTTCCTGTATACCAAACTTTGATAGATACAAGTGAACAGTGCATAGCTGAAACATAATATTTTCCTGGAGTTGTCAGGCTGCCTGTACCCTGAAGCCTGACTCAAGTTTCAGGTGAAAGAGGGATTTCCCCATCCCACTCCCCAGTTTTTCTCCTTTCTCAAAGAAATCCATACCACATGTACAGGCCTGTAAATAAGAAGATTGCTTCAGTATGTTTCTAAATACTTGAATTAAGCTGTTTGTGTGTTTAAAAACAAACATAAACAAAAATCCCAACAACCAAAACCAACCAAAAGCATTATAAACCCCAAAATGAGCCTCTTGGAGCTGCATTACATTTTCTTCTGGCAATACATGAAAATTGGTAAACAGTAAGGAACCACAACAAAAATAATACTACCAAGAGCATGTTTTTAAGTTTGCTGACTCAAACATCCAAATCAAAACATACCTAGATAATTTTGACAAGCAGATGTGTAACAAAATAAACTTCCAGCTTTTAAGTTGGTATGTTGGAAGAATCAAGAGTACCCATCCCTGAGCCTGTGAAAGAAACATCTCTGTGAGGTGAAGATGCTTCTCTAATTGTGAAGGAAATCTTTTTAAACATCTGTCTTTCATCTTGCCATCCCAAACAGCCAGCACAGCTTGCCAGCTTTGAGAGGCTGGCATCATTTTGGGGAAGGCATAACATTTGTGTGTTGTATTTTGCTTTGGTATGCATGTTTTTATGGGTCCGGTAAATATTTTTAATTGCCTGGGAATTTCTGTAACCTGAGGTGATGGTTGTAAATTTGAAAGACTTGTCAATGTAAGCAGACAGATTCTGTTTAGGAAGCAGATGCCAGGGGGCACAGAGGGGATATAGTGAGAAAGGGAAAGCTGCCACCAGGAGAAAACAATCTCAAAACGTTGACTAGATGGTAAAATTCCCACAGACTCTGACATTTTTCAGGTTGCACATGGCTTTAGCAGCTGCTGACAACTATCTGCGCTGTTACTTTACCTTCACTTTTGTGCAGCCTATTTTAGAGCACGTAGTCCTAAGAGGAAGGCAGCTTTCCATGAGGATGATGCTTTTTCTTGTTAGCTCCAGTTGTCATGCCACTGGTTGGTTTTGGATAGAAAAATTATGCTGGTGTTTGTTTCTTTCTTTCTTTCTTATTTTGATAAACGTAGTACAACAGAATGGATGACAGAGAAGCCATGACAGAAATGAGTCTGAGTGAAAGAGCAGCAGAGGAACACTCAGTAGTCAAGCACTCTTATGGAAAGAAACTTAGAAGTGTGAAAAAAAGAAAGAAAGAAAATATATCTGTTTTCCAGTCTGGGAGTTTTGCAATATTCCAAAGACTCATTTAATTATTTGGAGCTACTGGTTTTGATGTTTAACCTCTTTGCCATTGTAAAAGCAGATCATTTGTAGAGTTATACCACCACCCGTATTTCCATAAAAGTATCATGTATTTTGTTAGGCAGTTAAAAAACAAAAACCAAAAACAAACAAACAAAAACAACAACAAAGAAACCCCACCAACACAGAGAAGAAAACAAACCTTAGAGTTGAGCATAGACATACCAAGCATCTTTTTCTTGGTCACTGTAACACTGCTCATTTCTGATGGCTGAGGTTTTAAAAGGAAGGGCCTGCCCCTCAGATGCTCAGTTTCTCTGTACATTGGCAACAGCCCAGGGAGTTTCTAGGAAAATGCCAGCTAGCTGGGTGTTTGTGCACAACGCAGGTGTATTGGAGGGCTGAGCATCTCAGGGTGCCATTCTAGCTGTAAAGAATTTTCAGCTGATTGTCACTGAAAAAGCTCAATATACTTTTCAATTTTTTTAAGCCTGAGTAAACTGTCTTTTTATTTCCAGTAATGCCAGTTTTCTTCTTTGTTGCTAAATCTAACTTAAAGAATGCCAGTGTCCTTCCTACTAGGTAATGCATTCTTAGAAGCAGGGATCAATTGCATGATATGCAGAGAAAAATTTTCTTTAAAAGTTAATGTAAACAGGGATAACTTGAGCTGATGGTATCTTCATTGTTTACAGGTAGGGTTCTTTCACAGTCTGCTCCAGGAACACCACCAAAGGCAATAACAATCTCTGAGAGCGGAGTCATTGGATCATCGTTGAGTACAACAACACAACAGACACCAAATAAAATAGCTATCTCACCACTCAAATCCCCTAACAAGGTAAGGACCTGATTTGGGCTGCAGCCTTCTATCTCTCCTGCATTCAGAGATGAATGGAGCGCTCTGTCTTTACTACAAGTTGTTTATGATCCAGCCATTCCAGAGTCTCCATTGTGCATCACGGTGCCCTGTTGTAATGGCCTAAGCTAGATTTTTTGAAATTGGCTTCCTTACTGGGGTTTTAAGTAAAAATATGCATTACTGCATTAGTTTCCCATTTCTGCCATTCCCATTCCGAGAGCTGCTGTTCTCTCTAGCCAAGTGCTCAAACAGTATTTTTTATTACCTTCTGTAGTGGGTTGTGGGAAGAGGCCTGAAAAATAAAAACTCTGACACTGCTCGATTGATTAGCAGGGATGTGCTAGAACTGGTGGGCCGTAAAGCTTGGGAAACTAAAGGGAGTAGAAAGATAAACACAAAGCTCTGAAACAGGAGTTTGTCAGATGTTACAGATTGAGATAAGTGAGCTCCAAACACCCTGTCATAACGTCTTAGGAATGCATCTTCAAGGAAAAAGGCCTCTAAGAATGTATCTTCAAGATAAGATGTAGTTACTAGCGTAACAATATATTACTAAGCAGTTAGATGCAGCCGCATGAACAGTGTATGCTCAAATAACCAATCTGTTTAAAACACGCAGTCGATACAAGCATATATAAAGAAATTATTGTGTACAATAAAATGACACTTGCTTGCATCAAGCTTTGTCCCGTCTCTTAATCGTGGCAGTGGGTTAGTAAAGTTGCGGTGATTCAGTCCCAGCAGCCAAGCCACATGGCTGCCGCCACTGCCCCACCCCCACCACAAACAAAAGAGTTTTAAAATGCCTTTTTGAGTTAAGAAGAGTTTAATACAGTGACACATAAGAAACAAATTGCAGCAACAACAGTAATAACAACAGTAAGAACTGCAATGTACAAAAATAAGCAATACCGTATGAACAAACAGACAGACCCCAGTGGATCAGCTGTACCCTGCAAGCTGCCTGAGAGCTCCCTGGGGAGCCGGAACTGGCCCTAAGGCAGGATGTCAGCATAGTATAGAATAGCCTGGCTGCACCAAATTAACCCTGTCCTGTCTGAACCAGGACAGCTTCATGAAATGTCAACAGGCTGTTTAAGAGAAGACCTCAGTGATGTTAATAGGCCAGCGCTTATTAACATTTGTGTGCTACTGCACAGATAATTTAGTCTTCCCTAATCACATCTGCAGTAAATGAGATTTACAGTGGTTCTTGACAAATACAGAGCTGCAGATTGGCACAGGTGGGCAATAGATAGAAAAGGTAGCACATCCATCATACACTGTGATGAGTGTCATGGTGATGTTTGTATTTTAGACTTGATAAAATTGTCTTGGTAAAAAGAGTATTGCTGAAGAAAGGAGGTGGGGGGTGGGGGCAAGATGCATAGTGTGTGCAAACTAAGTATCATGTATAAAAACTAGCATCAGATTAAAGAATTATCTTAGTTTGGCTGTACTTTAGCTATGTAATATTATGCAAATGGAGTGAAGGACTTGTGTTAGATTATTAGTGCGGGAAGCAACATGAGGAAGAAGTAAAAATTTAGAATAAAAATTAAGAATAAGTGGGGGTGAAAAGACTCCTTAGGGTTACATCTTGAATTTACTGTACATAAGTACTTTTAAGTAGCTTTTGAAAGCAAATGGATTCAAAATTAGGGAGTTTTCTTAAAACATGAAGAAGGAAATTTAGAACAGTAAGTACAAAAACAACCCTGAAAGCGATATGACTATATAGAATAGAGTGTTCAAACATGGTGCTCTGCAGTAACGCAGCCACAAGACTGGATTTCTGTGGGAATCTGTTAAGCAGATTTGAAAGTTCTGATGTTCTTCTACTTCAGCTGAATCAATAGTGTAAGGCGAGTTGTTTGGTTGGTTTTTTTCCACAGCTTTCCTTTAAAATTTCTGTTTATGATTAGTCATGGCACTGATTATAGCAATGTTTTATTCAGAAAGTCCACCCTGACAATGCTCAAGCTTCAGTGGGCTACTTTCCTTAAAAAAAGCAACCAACAAAAAAAGCCCTTATCAAAACCAAGGAAAACTAAAAAAACCCACCCCACAAACAAAGAAAGAAACCCACAAAAAATCCCAAGCAAAGAAATCCCACAAAATGAAAAACAGAAGCTGTGCTAGCTTTCTGCAGGGGCCTTTTGGTGCTGGAAACCAGCAATGCCTTGCAGTTTCTAATGTGTCTATGTGCTGTTGTTGCACAGTTGGACTGGTTTGAGTTGAGATTAAATACAGCACCCTTATTCACAGAAACAACTTTTTATACTGGTGGAGAACTGTACTTTCATGAGGAGAGGAACATGTATCTACAGGGTTTTGTATCCTGCACAGAGATTTAAAATGCTTCTTTGTTTTGCCAAGCAGCTAACAGTGGTCTCAGTGGCCTCCCAGCCTCCCAGCTCCCCCCAGAAGACGGTGAGTGTCCCACTAAATGTAGCATTAGGACAGCAGATCCTCACAATGCAGCAGTCAGCGCCCTCCTCCCCTGGGAAGGCTATAGTCAACCACACAACCACCCAGGTACAGACTGACTTTTCTTTTGTCTTCTAGCATGTTTCTGTCTCATCACTTGTGGGAAACTGGAGTGTTGAACTGCAAATTGGCAGTGGTCAGTCCTAAGGTGTTCTTGTAATGGTGTTTGCTTAAGAATTGGCAAAAGCCTTGCCCTGGGGTGCATGTGCTGCTTCAGTCAAGGGGTGCAAACCCTTGCAAGCCCATACAAGGGCATGCTGTTAGAAAGCAGCTTTTCAACTTGGAAAAGCTCCACTTCGTGCAGGTTCTCATCTCTGTATACTGAATCTCCCAAGTCATCTGAAAGGATCCCTGTGACACAAAGAAGATTGTTTGGGTGATTCTATCTCTTCTACCAGTGTGTCTATGCCTCTGACTAGGGCCACTTTGCAGGTGTTTCCGAGGTTTACAAAAATGGAGTTCATATTCTTGTGGTAGAGGTCTGCCTAAGCAAGACACCATGGTCTGAGACCTACAGAATTAGAAATTATAAATTTCTTTTGTCTCATTTCTAGGAAGATAGCAGGTTTTTCTATAATAGCTTTGATAAGTGGATTTGCATTAATGAATGACAAGACAAAACAGACCCTTCTGAAAAACTACAGTTCTTCTTTCCCCTTTTTGAATCTTGGGTGAATCTTTTTCTATCTTAATGTCTGTGTTCCTGCTTTGGTAAACATGATGGGATACGTATGAGTATAAATAACCAGAGCGGATATATCAGGGAGTGGACACAATTGCATGTACAGCATAAGACCAGAGGCTTTGAGAGATTTTTGCCAGTCTCATCTTATCAATACAGGTGATAACTGGAATCCTGATATGGAGACATGGACAGCAGCATGATTTGAAATTTGGGGTTTTTTTTTCAGAGTAAAACTGGCAGAATTGTCTTTTTGAAACAGTTAAGTGACTCTAAAGCAAGCACCCTGTGACAAAATGAAGATGGCTGTGTGGTATATGTACTGTGTTCCAATCCAAAGCTATCTGACACAACACAAGGGCTTTACCTGTCTTCACTGGTCTCAAGAACATGCCCTTAGAAGAGCTGTCGCTTCAATTTTACGATTTACTTGGTTGTCCTTGGATGGCAGCTCCTAATTTGCATGCTAGAGGGAACTTTGCCCATGCTGGTCTCCCTGTGATAACACTTAGGCTGTCATTGTTTATGCAGATAGTGCTTCTTTTTAATTGCTCTGGATTGTTGAAGTTTCAGTATATTAAAAAAATTCCCAAGAAAACATCTTCTTTTAAAAGACCTGGCTTATATTTCCAGTGGAATATGTGCAAATTGAGATTTCATTCATGTAGTTGCTCAAAGCTGGGGAGCTGGGAAAATGTTCTAATAAGAAGTCACATCATACTGTCAACCAAATTTAATACTAAACAAGCACTTGCTTGTTATCAGTTTGTAATTTGAGATAAATTGGAAAGATGAAATCATGCAGATTCCAGATGTACCATTATTCCAGCTGTGAGGTAGCAAGGGTCTGCCAAACTCTCTTCCTTTCCCCTTCCTGCTTTTTTCTTAATGAATGTTTTGCTAATCTTCATTGTTCTTGCTTCTTTCATTTCTCAGATTGTTCCTTCTTTCTGATACCTTCAGCTATCAGTTTATTGACTGTTCCACTTCCTTCTCAAGGACTGCACAGTGATTTCTGTGTATTAATTACAAACTGTCTTAACAGGATGTATCTGTACACACAGAGAAATCACACCACTGTCCAGCACCAACAGTTCTGCAAGGTCTTACCATGTGTTTTTATTAGTAGGTTTCTTCATTGCTTGATCTTGAATACAAAGTGAGCAATGTTCTCTGTAGTCACCTGAAGTGGTTTTGGCAGGCAGTGTATCTGGGGAAGTGAACTGAGTCACCCTACTCATGTAAATATTAGTTTACTTCAGTGTTTGGTGTAGAGCATTGAAAAAGGAACTGAGTTTGCTCTAAGCTGTTGAGAGGCATTTAATCTCTTCACATCTGTTTTACTTTTGAAAGCAAAAATGGGGGTAACTGGCTTGCTTCTCAATGATACAAATGGATTAAAGAGATGCTCACTAACAAACTGAGGAGTAAGCACACTGATGTTCTTTCTGCTTTTGTATAAGTAACTTTGTGATCTCTGTGTTGGGTAAACAGGCTATGAAATCAGCAGTGCAGACCATTACTGTAGGAGGAGTGGGTACATCTCAATTTAAGACAATTATTCCCTTGGCAACTGCACCCAATGTTCAGCAGATTCAGGTACCTGGAAGCAAATTCCATTATGTCAGACTTGTTACTGCCACAACAGCCAATGGTTCAACGCCATCAGCCAGTCAAAATCCCAGTACAAATACACAGCCTCTTCAACAAGGTAAGTGCAGGTGCTAATGTATTGTCTTCAGTAAGTTTTCCTTGATTTTTTTCATGTTCATTTTCTGGAGGACTGAACTGTGAACCCTGAGTAAATAATGTGTGTTAATGTGATGCTGTTTCTTGATATTAGCAAAGCCAGTGGTGGTGAATGCGACCCCAGTGCGGATGTCTGTTCCCATAGTGCCAGCACAGACTGTGAAACAGGTGAGCCTAAATGTAAAACGCATATTCCCGAATTATTTTGGCTGGATGGAAAAAATGTCCGATTTCAGCACTGTAATGAAATGTTCTATTAATAGAAATGCATTCTCAATCAACAAAACAGTGATTTCATTAAGACCTCTTTTCTCTCCAGGTGGTGCCCAAAGCAATCAACCCAACTTCCCAGATAGTTACTACTAGTCAGCCCCAACAAAGACTTATTATGCCCGCCACTCCACTGCCACAGATACAGCCCAACCTTACCAACCTCCCACCGGGCACTGTACTGGCACCAGCACCTGGCACAGGAAATGTTGGGTATGCAGTCCTTCCAGCTCAGTATGTCACACAGGTATGGTGTCAACCCAGAGATAAAATAAGGAAATAGTGCTGTTGTGAAACTTACTGCCTTCCTCTTAAAGGTCCTTGCTCCTCAACTGTCACCTGACACTAAGAGGACAGAGAGTTTTTTAGGGATCCTTGGCAGAATGACGACAGCACTAAATCGTAGTTACAATTAAAGCTTTATTTTCTAAACATGATTTTTTGATAGCATAGCATAGAATTTATAATCAGAATAACACAGGATTTCTATAAACAGAATCAGTGTAGTACCATTTTATAAGTAGCATAGTACAGCATTTATAATGCAACTTATAATTTCTAATCACCTAGACCCTCTGCAGATCAGGTCACGTCATAATAGATGGTTTGCTATGTCAATATAACAATCATAATCTAGATTCAAAAATTATACAGAAGAATATGAGTCATTCACTCAATCCTTGGAGGAGGCAGATGATGCTGGAGGTGTCCCTGCTCATGAGTCTCACTGTCCAGCAGCATTTCTGGTCCAGGTTTCTCACTTAGGACTTGTAACTGCCTGATTTTATAGACAGTTCTCTGTGTGCTCTTATGCTTCCTTGACCTGTGACAGGGTCATCACCACCACCTTGTTGTCCAGGTTCCCAAGACCTTCAAGGCCAGTAAGGAAGGGAGTAATCAGCTCAGGAATCTTGAGGCTAGTAGTGAAGGGAAGGAGAAATCTGATTTGTCTGCTTGGTTCACAGGACCTGATCATGATGGAAAAGGGAACAAGTACATGACCCACTCAGTCACAGAGAATGGCTGCTTGCATTATAAAATGGTGTTAGTTATGTTAACCACATTACCAGGGGTCAGGAGCAGGGAGTACCAGGCATACCAACCCAGGTCGAGGGATTTTTTTTTTTTTTTTTTTTCTCTTTGCCAAGATCTGACCAACATTCAGAATGAAAAGAAGAATAAATGAAACATTCTGCTGTGATGAGCCTGTACAAACAAGGCCTCTGTAAGATCATGGCATTACTGGTACCAGCCTCATTTCTGCTTCCCTTCTGGTTCTGTCACAGCTGCAGTTTGACCCTGAAGACTCTTACTGTGTTCCGTCCATGAATCTTACCTTAAACTAAGTAACGCCATTTGTTGGACTTTTCCTCAGAGGTTTTGTGTTCTAGATGCAATCTGTCCCCCTTGGCCTGGCCCCAGTAGATCCATACTTTGTTATGTGCCAGTCTGTCTTCAGAACCTGTCCTAGGTAGAGAAAATGGCTGCATGTAGCTAATACAAAAGAAGGTAGCCCAAAACTTTTTCATTTGGCAGGTTCTTATGAGGTTTTGTTTTTTTAATGTGAAAAACAAACTATAGGTTCAGGTATGCAGAGAAGATGGAATGTAAATAATTTTATTTGCTTTTATTTAATTCTGTAGTAAGTGGCTTGTATATTAAAGCTACTAAAGTAATATGTGCAAGAAGGTGATGCACGGAAAAACTCGATACAACTCAGTTAAGAGTTTTATCAAGCAGATATCCTTTAATGCAGCGCTGGGGTAGCACTGGGGATCATCCACCATAACTGCTCCACCAATCAAGTAAAATTACAGAGTATATATATTGTCACACCATACATATTCATCAGAATTCCGGGAAACAACGTATTTATTAAATTTCCCAGAACTAATTAACATATAGAAACGCTTCTTGAGCATGCGTAATAAAATGGGTTGGCGGTCGTAGGGTGATCATCCGATGAAGGCTCTGGGTCTTCCTCACTATGTCCTTTTAATCTCCTGTGTAGTTTGGCAATGTTTGTGACGGAATTCAGCTGCTTTGTTATGCTGTATCCTGTGTAAGCCCATAACTTACCGTCTCAACAGCCTTGACAACTCAGTGTTCTGTGTAGGCTCATAGCTTACCCCATCTCAAGGATGCTCTTGCAAGTTGTGTCCTAGCTTAGCCATGTTTACAAAGTGATAAGGACCTCTAGAGGAACACTCTGTCTCCCTTATATTCTATCAAAGCTATCCTGCACTATTAGAGACAGGGTTGCTTAGGAAAAGAAGAGGGGAAAATGAGCATGTTTTTAGGAGCTGGAACTGCTTATAGTCTGAACATTCCTGTGTGTAGTCTCTGTTATCTGTATAGCTGTAGATACTGTAATAGAGAACAAAAATATAATATAAAATAATGTTTTTATACTAAGTATGGAGGCAAAAGATTGCTGCATGGTCCAAGTTCTACAAAAGGCTAAAACCATCCTTACAAGCATGTTATTTTTATAATACGATCTGGAAAGCTAATTAAAAGACTAGCTACACATCCTCCTGTGTATAATTTAATCTGTCTATTAACCTTTTCGTTTTGTTAGCTACAGCAATCATCATATGTATCTATAGCAAGCAACACTGGCTTTACAGGGACATCTAGTATCCAGTCCCAAGCACGGCTACCATTCAATGGGTGAGTGTTTTGCAAAACAAAACAAAACAAAACCTGCAGTATAGGCTGCTGAATGAGCATCTTCTTTGAGTTTGATTGTAAGAAAGGGCGGGAGCTGGGGTGCTGGAGTTTTTTGGTGAGGATTTTCCAAGAAAATAAAATTTACTGTGGTGTAGTTATTACCTCTGACTAAAGGACATGAGCCTGTCTGACAGTTAGATGAGCCAGTCTCTTGATCAAAACTGTATTTCCCTTTCTGTTTTTTTTTTCAATTCATGTAGCAGGAAGTTGACTTGAAAGCTCCCTATTGCCCATTCTTCATTTTGCATCAGCATCTGGGAGCTACAGGCCTAAACCATTTCTTGACATTACTGGAAACAGGTGCTGGACAATATAAGACCTAGATTAGCATGTGCAGAAATCCAGCCAAAGAGCAAAATGGAACTAAAGCCTAAAATGGATCCTGATAGGAGGCTTTGGGTTTTCTTTTTCAAGTAATGTATCATTTTTCCTCTAAGGACAAAAATAATGGCTAACACGTATTATTGTCCCTTTGCCAATACAGCAGGCTTAGCTGTTATGCACAGTCCTTTTGTGCTATTGTTTGCTAGAAACTGTAAACACCAAGGTGCTTTTTGTTGCTGCAACCTCAACTGATGCAAACTAATCCTAAATACAGATTCAAACAAATTGGTTTGATTTAATCTCCTTGGTATTACATGCAGAAATTGCTGGATAGAGATGGAACAAATCTCACCAAAAGCAATTAGTGACACAAAATCCGAGTTTTAAGAGCAATTAAACACTGTGTCTGATATAAAATGTATTTATAAACTGAATATCATGTTTTGGCTTGTCCCCCCC